>CAXEFP010000995.1:0-19590 GCA_963995525.1 Escarpia spicata | reverse complement strand
ACATTAATTATAAACGTTACTGTTGGCATAATTATTATGTCCGCCGAAAATCAACCCACCCCAAAAATCTCCAATCCTGTAATCCGACTCCCCACAAATTGTATGTAGTGCGTAGCTGCGCATCGACGTAGACCTCTCTAAACGTCGACGTCATCACACAATTGGTGATGACGTCATTGCAAGTTACAGCATAGCATCAAAGCAATTAATAGTATGTTAATACGTGCTTTGATTACAGTATTTTCCACCAAACATGGTGAAGGGATATATTTCTCATCGCTCCTTCCTGCTACAATGCAACCGACAGGAAGGATTGTTCGCGAACTGTGACAGAAGAAGGTGAGACTTTCAACGTTCAAGTTGACTAAGTTGCATCTTATATTTTGGGGTCGCTGCAATATATTTTAGTTTGCCATGGTTCGGAAATGAGTGAACTCCTTTTGCTGTTGGGAGCACTTGGCAAACCAGACATTCTCTCTTCCCATAAAAGGAATTTTAGGTTGGGTTGTCGGTTTGCAGTTTATTTTAATGGCGCACCTGCTGTCTTCAGCTGTCAGTTTAGCCATAGACCCTATTTTTTTTATCTAATGTAAATGACTGGTTGGTTGCCGACGGTTCCTTTTTCACTATTCCCAAAATGCTCCGCGCCTACCAAGCTTCTGGCGTATGACGCGGCAGAAATGGTTTGTACTTCCTCCTTGTTCCCTGTATAGGGGTGAGGGTCGGATATAGTAATGTTGAACCACTCGTTCTGTTCTTCCTTCCAATAACTTCCTATTATTGAACCACTCGTTCTATTCTTCCTTCCAATAACTTCCTATTGTTGAACCACTCGTTCTGTTCTTCCTTCCAATAACGTCCTATTGTTGAACCACTCGTTCTGTTCTTCCCTCCCATAACTTCCTATTGTTGAACCACTCGTTCTGTTCTTCCTTCCAATAACTTCCTATTGTTGAACCACTCGTTCTGTTCTTCCTTCCAATAACTTCCTATTGTTGAACCACTCGTTATGTTCTTCCTTCCCATAACTTCCTATTGTTGAACCACTCGTTCTGTTCTTCCTTCCAATAACTTCCTATTGTTGAACCACTCGTTCTGTTCTTCCTTCCCATAACTTCCTATTGTTGAACCATTCGTTCTGTTCTTCCTTCCAATAACTTCCTATTGTTGAACCACTCGTTCTGTTCTTCCTTCCAATAATTTCCTATTGTTGAACCACTCGTTTTGTTCTTCCTTCCATAACTTCCTATTGTTGAACCATTCGTTCTGTTCTTCCTTCCAATAACTTCCTATTGTTGAACCACTCGTTCTGTTCTTCCTTCCAATAACTTCCTATTGTTGAACCACTCGTTCTGTTCTTCCTTCCAATAACTTCATATTGTTGAACCACTCGTTTTGTTCTTCCTTCCATAACTTCCTATTGTTGAACCACTCGTTCTGTTCTTCCTTCCCATAACTTCCTATTTTTGAACCATTCGTTCTATTCTTCCTTCCAATAACTTCCTATTGTAGAACCACTCGTTCTGTTCTTCCTTCCAATAACTTCCTATTGTTGAACCATTCGTTCTGTTCTTCCTTCCAATAACTTCCTATTGTTGAACCACTCGTTCTGTTCTTCCTTCCAATAACTTCCTATTGTTGAACCACTCGTTCTGTTCTTCCTTCCAATAACTGTCTATTGTTGAACCACTCGTTCTGTTCTTCCTTCCAATAACTTCCTATTGTTGAACCACTCGTTTTGTTCTTCCTTCCATAACTTCCTATTGTTGAACCACTCGTTCTGTTCTTCCTTCCCATAACTTCCTATTGTTGAACCATTCGTTCTGTTCTTCCTTCCCATAACTTCCTATTGTTGAACCATTCGTTCTGTTCTTCCTTCCAATAACTTCCTATCGTTGAACCACTCGTTCTGTTCTTCCTTCCAATAACTTCCTATTGTTGAACCACTCGTTCTGTTCTTCCTTCCAATAACTTCCTATTGTTGAACCACTCGTTATGTTCTTCCTTCCAATAACTTCCTATTGTTGAACCACTCGTTCTGTTCTTCCTTCCCATAACTTTCTATTGTTGAACCACTCGTTCTGTTCTTCCTTCCATAACTTCCTATTGTTGAACCACTCGTTCTGTTCTTCCTTCCATAACTTCCTATTGTTGAACCACTCGTTCTGTTCTTCCTTCCATAACTTCCTATTGTTGAACCACTCGTTCTGTTCTTCCTTCCCATAACTTCCTATTGTTGAACCACTCGTTCTGTTCTTCCTTCCAATAACTTCCTATTGTTGAACCTCGCGTTCTGTTCTTCCTTCCATAACTTTCTATTGTTGAACCACTCGTTATGTTCTTCCTTCCAATAACTTCCTATTGTTGAACCACTCGTTCTGTTCTTCCTTCCCATAACTTCCTACTGTTGAACCACTCGTTCTGTTCTTCCTTCCATAACTTCCTATTGCTGAACCACTCGTTATGTTCTTCCTTCCCATAACTTCCTATTGTTGAACCATTCGTTCTGTTCTTTCTTCCATAACTTCCTATTGTTGAACCACTCGTTCTGTTCTTCCTTCCAATAACTTCCTATTGTTGAACCACTCGTTCTGTTCTTCCTTCCCATAACTTCCTATTGTTGAACCACTCGTTATGTTCTTCCTTCCCATAACTTCCTATTGTTGAACTACTCGTTCTGGGGACATGTTGCATCTATTTAAACTAGTTTCGCAGGGGGGACTCACAGAGAAGCCTGAAACTGGAGGCATAGATAAAGACAGCACAAATAAATCAGCAAAGAACTGTCTGGAAAACTATTCTGAAGTTGGCTATAAATGTATTTGTTTAAATGCAAGGAGTATAGTAAACAAAAGAACTAAACATTATGGTAGAAGATATTGACCCTCACATAATAGGTATAACTGAATCATGGGCCACCACCGATATATCAGATGCCGAATTGGTACTGACAGGCTATATAATATTTAGGAAAGGTAGAATAGGAAGAAGGGGAAGTGGAGTTATTTTATGATTAAAGAATCTATCCAGGTTTGAGAAATAAAGTTAGAAAGAGAAGCAGATTTCGAAGTAGCTGTTTGGTGTAAAATAGTTACAATGTTAACGGTTGGGTTACTCTATCGAAGTCCAAACATATGCATAGAAGAGAATGAAAACGTACAAAACGCTATTAGGGAAGTGAGCAAACGGGATTGTATTATCATGGGGGATTTTAACCATGGGCATATACAATGGAAATATCTACAGAGTATGGGGAGTGAGGACCACAGGTTTTTTACTTTTAGTACAAGATAGTTTCCTTTCTCAAAATGTGCTAGAACCAACCAGGGGTGAGAATGTGTTAGACATAGTGTTGTCCTCACAGAATGAATTAGTTGACAAAGTAAAGATATTTTTTAGTAATCCACTGGGGAGTAGTGATCACAACTAGATACATTTTACCACCAAAATAAAATTAGAAAGGAATAGTAAAAAGCAGTACAGGAGAAATTTCCACATGAGGAAATATTTAGCAAAGATAGATTGGAATAACACACTGAAGAATTAGACAGCAACAGAATGTTGGAATATCTTAAAGAGTGAAATTGAGTGCATTGTCGATAAATTTGTTTCCTTGAAAAACAAGGGAAATGGTCCAAAAAGAAACACTTATCTATCAAAAGAAGCCATTAGAAAAATTCAGTACAAACAAACGATGTGGACGTCATATAGGCGTATTGGAAATGATGAGGACTACAACATTTATAAAGAAGCACTTAACCAAGCTACAGTTGAAATTAGAAGTTCAAAGAGAAGCTATGAACAACAATTAGCTTGTAATAAAAAACATGACAGCAAGAGTTTGTATGCGTATGTTCGAAGCAAACAGAAAGTTCAGGATAAGGTCGGTCCTCTAGAAGATAGTGCTGGAAATATAATATCACAGGGATTCTTAATGGCAGAAGACCTGAATGAGTATTTTAGTTCGGTGATTATCAGTGAAGACTTTAGTTCACTCCCAGTACCAGAGGTTAAGTTCAAGGGGGCATAATCAGACTATTTAGGACAGTTGATTGTAACCCCGGAATTGATAGCTAAGAAAATATGGACTATGAAGAATAATAAATCACTTGGAGTGGATGGGATTCCGCCCAAAGTACTATTGGAAATTGTATAACAAATTAGCATACCGCTTGCAATAGTTTTCAATTTGTCATTAGAAGAGGGAGTGGTTCCTTTAGAATGGAAAGAGGCAAACACTATACCGTTATTTAAAAAAGGTTCGAGAAAAAAGTCAGAAAACTATAGACTAGTGAGTTTGACATCGGTGATTTGCAAATTATTAGAAAGACTAATTAAAGATCACATGGTGTATTTTCTTGTTAAACATAACTTGATGAACTCATCTCAACATGGGTTTCTAAAAGCGATGTCATGCTTAACAAATATGTTATGTTTTTTGGAAGATATAACTAAGTGGGTAGACGAGGGATCACCAGTAGATATAATCTATTTAGATTTTAAAAAAGCTTTCGACAAAGTGCCTGAACAAAGATTATTGCTTAAACTAAAGGCCTATGGCGTAAGAAATGGTATAATTAACTGGATAGAAAAATGGCTGATTGACAGAAGACAACGGTAGTAATTGATGAGTAGGCTTCAAACTGGAAATCAATTTTGAGTGGGGTACCACAGGGATCAGTACTGGGACCTATATTATTCTTAATATATATCAACGACTTGGACGATGATATAACAAGCAAGGCGTTGAAATTTGCGGATGATGCAAAAATGTTTAGAAGGATTAAAAGTGATGGAGATTTACAAGATGATCTTGACAGATTGATCAAATGATCTGAAAAGTGGCAAATGTTGTTAAATTTTGGGAAATGTAAATACCTCCACACAGGACATGTGAACGAAGATGTAGAATTTATAATGGGGGGTACTGTACTAAGTACTACTTAAAAGAATATGACTTAGGGTTAACCATTAGTGCTGATATGAAGGTTTCAGAGCAGTGCCGAATTGCTGCTTCAAAGGGAAATTAAATCCTTGGATTAATTAGGCGAAATATAGCGTATAGGGAAAAGGAACTAGTAAAACCGCTGTATAAAACAATAGTTAGGCCTCACTTAGAATATTGTATACAAGCGTGGGGGCCATATTGCAAGAAGGACATAGATATGCTAGAAAGAGTACAGAAGAGAGCGACTAAAATTATACCAAAACTTAGGGATCTTAGTTATGAAATACGCCTAAAAGAATGTGGTTTAACAACACTAGAGAACAGGAGATTGAGAGGAGATCAGATAGAAGTGTTTAAAATATTGAATGGTTATGAAAATATTGATAGAAATATTTTTTTCACAGTTAGAAGAAAGTTAGAATGACTAGGAGGGAGCTTGTAGCTCTGGACGGCAATTTTGTTCAATCTTTGTTAAATCTAGTTCCGTCTTGTGTTGTCCACTTATGCATGGACACTTGTGGCTCTCTCTGTCGCATGCGACTTATTGTTATTATTATGCCTCTGTGAATTGCTGTACTTAATTACTAACATCCGGGACACAACTGGTCATGTTATGACAATTGAGTTTCGTATCGATCGCCCCAGAGTGCTCCGGCCACCTCTATATTTAACGCACTAACGGACTCAGCTACATGAGGTGTCGTCCAAAGCACGTGTTTATTGTTCCAGGGAGGATATGAAATACTATTTCTTATACGACATCATGGGTAGTTCGTGTAGACCCCGTTTTGAGAACCGAAGAAGAACTGGTGCGGGACACAACAGTTGTCGGACATTAGCTTGAATGTCAACAAGCAGCAGCTCAGTTGGTCGGCAGTTTACGAGGTATTTATTCGATTCCAATGGGGTGTTCCGTCCCATGCTTTCTTGGTGAGCTTGTGAACACTAAGAAACGCAGCGTACCGATTTAAGTGAGGTTGTAAACTGATTATTTTGAAGATGTTTCCTTGGTCAACGCCCACACGTGTTAAGGTAATGAAGCGCGGACTAGGCCACGAACGGTGGAACTAGGGCAGTGGACCGCAAGCCATTCACAGAAATCCAGAAACAAGAAACCAGGTTTAATTGGCCGGCATCTCTATTCCTAGTTCCCAATTACTGCACTCAAGGTTGCCAATAACAACGTGACGTGGTTATGAAGGAGTTGAAAATGACTATCTGTAGTGTGTGCGTATGTGTGTACATGCATGCGTATGTGTGCGCGTGTGCGCGCGTATATGCATTGGTGTGCATGCGAGTGTGCTAGTGCGTGCGTGAGTGAGTGAGTGAGTGAGTGAGTGAGTGAGTGAGTGAGTGAGTGAGTGAGTGAGTGAGTGAGTGAGTGAGTGAGTGAGTGAGTGAGTGAGTGAGTGAGTGAGTGAGTGAGTGAGTGAATGCGCATGCATGAGTGCGTGCGAGTGTGTCATGAATTTTTTACCGTGATCTCAGTCAAGCTTTGCCTTTGCCAACAATGTTGATAACGGTTATAATTTCTTTATATGTGATAATAAGGTGAATTTGACACGCTGGCAGGGTGGCCTACCGCTAGTGAGTGTACACACGTCACCAGTTCACGATTATTATGTTTATGCAGTTTTCCCACGACTGAATGCTCTCACCAGTATGTGTGTGTGTGTGTGTGTGTGTGTGTGTGTGTGTGTGTGTGTGTGTGTGTGTGTGTGTGTGTGTGTGTGTGTGTGTGTGTGTGTGTGTGTGTGTGTGTGTGTGTGTGTGTGTGTGTGTGTCTGCGTGTTCGTGCGCGTGCGTGTGTGTGTGTGTTTGCGTACGAGCGTGCGTGCGTGTGTTTGCTTACCAGCCTTAGGTTGGCGATATTCTATTTGTATTTGCCTTTAAAATCAATGTTGTGCAATGTTTCAATAACATTTGAAAATTAATTGTACTAGCAATTGAATAACTTGCATTTGGTTGAGACAAAAGCATTATTCAGATGCGAACATCGATTACAAAGGTCCATGAATATAGTTTATATACAGTTCACATTTTACTACGAAGTCCATTTCAATTAAGGATTTTCATTTCAAATAAGTATTTTAAAAGATGCCTTATTGTTTTTTCCGTTAACAAAACTTGTGTAACTGGCCAAACGTAATTCTAAACGCAGTGTCCAGAAAAAAAATCATATCAAGACATCGTATTTGACTGAGCTGGAGCGCATGTTCTTAATTCATACGTATATTGATTTCTTCCGAGAACGTCACTAACTACCGAGCATTCAATGCGGATCTTTTAATACCGTGCGTCAATCGTCATGCTTCAGACCCTTTTCCCGAGATACTTTGATCGACGGCATATCGCAGATGTTGTTGGGTCACGTGATCATCACTAATTCAGAATCATGGTTGCCATGGTCGGCTGATGACCACTAAATCACGACCATCGGATTGAAGGCGATCCGATTGATTAGAGCGACTTCGCCCGTGGTTGTCCAATAGCTTTGGGTAATTATCGGCTGATTAGATGGTTCTTTTGCAAGCCGTACTAATTAGTGTTGTGGGACATGCCAGCTGTTATCTTACTTTAGTCTAGAGCACCGAAGTGTGACGTCACGCTGCAGCGCTGGTTCCAACAAATGTCTCCCGTCGTATTTTTCAGCATGGTGTTATGTTTTGTTCAAAAATGTAATCATTATTCTGAAAGTCATACTTGTAGTTCTTTATGATTCCCATAAGTTGAAAGTGAGAAGCATATATGGGTTAAACAAATTAGGTATTTGATGTATTCTGGAACGTAAAAACTATATTTTAACGCAAGCTATTTGATCGCAGTGACAAAGTCGATCGCGGTGCAACATATGTTTTGTTGTAAATCACGCTACTTTCATTGCAAAATGCGGAAGAATAATCTGTCAACATTAGAAGGATTAAAAGTGATGGAGACAGACAGCATTTACAAGATGATCTTGATAGGTTGATCAAATGGTCTGAAAAGTGGCAAATGCTGTTCAATTTTGGGAAATGTAAATGCCTCCACACAGGTCATGGGAATGAAGAGGTAAAATATAAAATGGGGGGTACTGTTCTAAGTACTACTGTAAAAGAAAAGGACTTAGGGTTAACCATTAGTGCTGATATGAAGGTTTCAGAGCAGTGCGGAATTGCAGCGTCAAAGGGAAATCAAATCCTTGGATTAATTAGGCGAAATATAGCGTATAAGAAAAAAGAATTAATAGTACCGCTGTACAAAACAATAGTGAGGCCTCATTTAGAATATTGTATACAAGCATGGAGGCCATATCGCAAGAAGGACATAGATATGCTAGAAAGAGTACAGAGGAGAGCGACTAAAATGATACCAAATCTGAGGGATCTTAGTTACGAAATACGCCTAAAAGAATGTGGTTTAACAACACTAGAGACCAGGAGATTGAGAGGAGATCACATAGAAGTGTTTAAAATATTGAATGGTTATGAAAATATTGATAGAATTTTTTTTTCTCAGTTAAGAAAGATAGAAGGACCAGAGGACATGAAGCTACATTAGTAAAGGAGCAGTGTAGATTAGATATAAGAAAGTTCTCATTCTCACAAAGGACTGTAAATGAATGGAACAGATTATCTCCTGATTGTGTTGGTGCTAGTAGCGTGAATATGTTTAAAAATAAAATCGACACACACCTTAAAAAGGCGGGATACATGTAGATAAAAAGTATTGGACTCTCGATAAGCCAAAAGGCTTCCTTGTCCAACTGCCATCCAGAGTAATTTTCTGGATGGCAATCTTGTTAAATCTTGTTGTTAAACATCGTACAATTATTGTACGAAATTGTTAAAATCGACGGATTTTATAATATCTTGAAGTATGGAACAGAATCTATTTCAGGCTGAGAAGTCAGGGAGCGGTAATTAAGTTGGCGTTTTTGGTGAGCTTCAAGCGGAGGTGCAATTGGCTGGTTTAAAAATGGTTTACGATTGTAATCATAAGTTTGTGATCCACATGTACAGGCTTATCAATTTCTAAAAGCTGCAAGAAAAATGCAACTATAGATAATAATCAGATATTCTAAAAAAATATTTTTTTGAGAAAACCATTTTTACTCCCTGGGGACCACTTCCTGAAAATCTATGGGTATTTATGTTAGTTCACAATTAATAAAAACCCATTTTGTAGGGGGTTTACCCATTGAAAACAATCCGCTAGCATCACTAACTTTTGTTCGAATATGGGTAATGGCGTCAGTAGACCCTTATCTTTGCACTTGCAGCATACTTCTCAGACGAGCCCAAACCGCTTAAAATGGGAGAAAATCATGTCAGATCTGATCATGTTATTAGTTTTACTTATTTCCCAAGCGTTCTTCGAGGTGCGTCGCATGCTAGTATGGAGGAGAAATAATTCATTATAGCGCTAAGTTTGAAAATATGCTACGAAAACTACAACTCACAGTACAATCACCATTATTGTAAACATCTCGCCCAAACGCAAACATCGTCCGAAACGTAAAGTCTTCATTAGAAATAAAGATGACAACCTTAACATCCAGAAATCTCTTGGAAACGTCACACATGAATACTTCTCTCAAAACCAAAACATGACAGTCAATGACAAGTGGAATCTTGTTTCCACGAAAATCATCAACATTATGAATATATATATATATAAATCGCAACGTCTTATTACTTCAAGACACAATCTTCCCTGATTCAATAAAGATTTAAAGAAAATGTGCAAAAGAAAGAAACAGCTATATAACAAAGCAAAAAGAACTAGAAATCCAGAAGACTTGAAATAATTATGTGACATCAGGAGAAACATGCACAAACACCTTCGTTCTGCTAGACTATCCTACATAAGTTAATTCCTGACAACAACAATAACAGAGAAACATAAATCATTTTGGAGTTTCATCTCTAAACTTAGACAGGATAACCAGGATATTGGGGACCTTAACATTGCGGGTAACATCATTAGCGATGATATACATAAAGCAGAAGCCTTAAACAATCAGTTCCAAAGTGTCTTTACAGACGAAGGAAATTCCACCCTACCAGATATGGCCAGAAGTCCACATGGAGAAATCCCCAAACTAACAAATTCACTTAAAGGAGTACTTGATCAACTTTCCAAATTTAACATTTTTAAATCACAAGGACCAGATGGCATTCCACCATGGTTCTTAAACAGATATGCCTCTCATCTAGCACCAATAATACATTACATTTTCCAATCATCTGTTGACTCTGGACATGCCCCAGTACCTGGAAAAAAGCCAGTGTAACAGCAATATTTAAGAAAGGAAGTAGAGCAAAAACATCCAACTACATACCAATATCCATTACAACCGGTGGTTTCTAAACTTCTTGAACACATTTCATTATGAAACACCTGAAACAGTACCACATTCCACCTGACCACCAACATGGCTTCCGTGCCAAAAGATCAACTGAAACACAATTAATTCAAACAATCCACGACATAAGCAAATCCCTTGATGACAAGAAATCTGTAGACATGGCCATCCTTGACTTCACGAAAGCATTCAATAAAGTTCCACATAAAAGACTAATCCACAAACTCAAACACTCACATCACAGGCCCAGTATCATCATGAATAAATAACAACCGGTTGTTATAAATGGATCTAAGTCAACATCAACATAAAGTCATTTCTGGGGTACCACAGGGCACAGTACTGGGGCCCCTACTTTTCCTTCATTACATAGATGACCTGCCAGACAATCTTTCCTCAGCTTTTCGCCTTTTTGCAGACGATTATTCACCGATTAAAACTGACCAAGACACATCTGTCCTCCAAAACGATCTGCTCAAACTTGAGAAATGGCAACACACGTGGCTTATGAAATTCAACCCCACTAAATGTTATACAATGTCAATAGTCTCAAGAAAACTTACACCAAATCTCTACACCTTCTGCGGACAACAACTTAAATATGTTGAATCACACTGTTACATTGGCATACATATATCAAATACATTAAATTGGACAATACAATGCAACTCAGTCAAAAAAAGCACGACAGACATTAGGAATTATTAGAAGAAATTTTAATAAATGCCCAACCCATATCAAGTCCATAGCCTACACAACCCTTGTCCGCCCTATACTTGAATGTGCGTCAGCATCATGGGATCCACATTGCCTAAGAAATATCAAACCCATAGAAATAACCCAGAGGCAAGCCGCCAGATTTGGCAAGAACAACTATTCTAGAGAGCCAGAAACGGTAACACAACTCCTTAAAGACCTCCAGTGGGACACCCTCCAATTAAGAAGAAAAACCCAAAGACTCAGCATATTATATAAAATGGAGCATAACCTCATAGATATCCCACTAGATCAATACATCAAACGCAACACCAGATGCTCACGTAAACATAATAAACAGTTAGTACAAATCAGGCACTCGACAAACATATTTGGAAACAGCATTTTTCCAGTCACAATAAAAGAGTGGAATTATCTACCTCCAAGCATTGTATCAAGTACATCATTGAACTCATTCCAGATTAGTCTAGCCCAACATGTAAAAAATGTATTCAAAAGAGCCACCATACGCACTGGCGTGATGTGTATGACATTTTGCCAGCCAGAATACAGACACAGATTCAAAGAATGGTCCAAATCCAAGACAATAACCAGTTTTCGTGGTAGCAAGGCTCACAGTTATATGTTCGTAAACATTTGTAGAGTTAATTATTATATGTAATACGTATGATTAATGTTACTGCTAATTAACTGCATAATGTATTTATTAAGTTTGTATAGTTAGTAATTTTGCTAACAGCATATTTACATTTAACAAATGTGTTGATAGTCATGTTGTTGACATTTTACACATGTGTCGGAACATGATGAATATATCATCAAAACCCCCCAACTGCAGGCTCACCAAAAATCCAACTGCACCCCTTTTGAGGCTCACTAAAATCCCCAACTGTATCCCCACGTAAGGTTCCCCCCAAACCATCCGACTGCATCTGAATTTATATAATGACCGCTCCCTAACTTCTCTGCCTGAAACTTATTGTGTTCCTTATTTCACTATATTATCAAATCCTTCGATATTGGCAAGTTGGTATATGGGGTTAAATAGTATTGACAGGTTCTCCTTTCGCATTTTGCGGTGAAAATAACGTGATGCATAACAAAAAACTGTGTTGCACCGCGACCGATATTGTCAATGCAATAAAATAGCCTGCGTTACACAATTATTTTCTCGTTCCAGGATATTAAAAATACCAAATTTGTTTCTCCCATGTTTGCTTGTCACTTTAAACTTATCGGAACCATAAAGAATTACACATATGGCTTTCAGAATATTGATTACAGTGGAGAGAAAAAACGTAACACCACGTTAACAGATAGGCTACGGGTGAAAACATTTATTGGAACCAGCTGGGCCGGTTGCTAAGCGGCGTGACGTCATCACTTCGGTTCTCTATGACATTAATGTTTAGGAAGGACGTTTACTTGCTTGTTAAAATCAGGTAGGCATATCACCGGTCTGAGTTATGTTGTAAAAGAGGCGGATCTCGAGGACAGTTAAACATAGGCTACCAAGGCATTGCGGACGTGAATTTATTGTTTCGACCGTAATTTATTGTTTCGGCTCTATGTGCTGCTCTGGCATTTCCAACTCAAGATGGCTGGTCTTAGCATGTTGTGCTGCGATAAAACTGTGTGCTTCATATCATACGAAAATGAAATGAGAATTCCGTTCTGCCAATACGAGTAATGGCGTAACTGCATTACGTCATTTACGAGGTGCAGTTAAAATAGTTGTGTATTGTTGTTCTCGTCTTGTTTCCTCTTGTCTTTAAGGGGTGAGGCTGGTCTCAATGCCGATCCTTGATTTTTGTTATATTTTTTCTTATTTTCCCTCGCGGAAAATGTCTGCATGAAAGTAGACATATTAACCTCAAGACACTTGTTTTCCATTTTTCTTATATATGTCGACCACTTCACGCGGTCTTCGTCACCAGAATGATGTTACGGGTATGTAACATGACCACTGTCATGTGACACGAGCTAGAAAAGGTACTGGTGGGAGCTCCTGACAGACGTCGCGATTCATTGAAGGTTCCCCTGTGGATATTGATTGCCTCCTTTAGACTATTCCTATCTAGTGCTAACTCTCCTCATGGTCTAGAATTGTGACGTATTTGAATGAAATTTATAAATATTTATATAACTGGGTACTTGACATCTCGTGATTCTTTCCACCATCATGTGTAGCAATTGTTCAAAAAGTCAAGTCAGGTGACCAATTGTTAATTTTGTACCAGACACGTTTCTTCTGTGTACCATGCAAATGATAATGCACCTACGGCCATGAGTTTAACAACTGTTGATGAAGCCCGTCATCAACAATGAAGCCCGCCCAAATGGAAGGAGCATTTTGAAGAAGTCCTTAATAGACCTATGCCCGATGACCCCGTTATAGATATTGAATTAGATCCAATCATAGATGAAATCAGCACAGACTCTATAACAAAAACAGAGATTAGATCAGCACTGAGGAAGCTAAAGAATGGGAAAGCTGCAGGTAAAGATGACATTACAGCAGAATTGTTGAAAGCAGACATGGCGACAACAGATAATTGGCTTCTAAGCTTATTCAAAACAATTTGGGAACAAGAAAAAGTACCAAAGACGTGGAAACAAGGACTGATTGTTAAAATACCAAAGAAAGGTAACCTTACAGAGTGCGGAAACTGGAGAGGTATTACTCTAACATCTGTCCCTAGTAAAGTGTTCGGAAGAGTGATAATAGACAGAATAAGAGATGGAGTTGACAACAAGTTGAGAGATGAACAAGCAGGTTTCAGAAGAGGACGAAGCACAGTTGAGCAGATATTCATCCTTCGAAACATAATAGAACAGGTAGTGGAATGGCAAGCAACGCTATATGTAACTTTTGTAGACTTCGAAAAGGCATTTGACTCTGTACACCAAGAGAGCCTTTGGGAAATCATGGCGAGCTATGGAATCCCATACAAGATAATCAGAATTGTCCAGATTTTGTACGAGGACAGTGAATGTGCAGTGTTAGATGAAGGTGAACAATCTGAGTGGTTCAAGGTAAAAAACTGGAGTTAAGCAAGGAGACGTAATGTCCGGATTTCTTTTCTTGATGATAATCGACTGGATAATGAGGAAAACAACTGAAGAAAACAACACAGGGATAAGATGGAGATTCATGTCAAAACTTGAAGACTTGGACTTTGCAGATGACATTGCGCTTATGTCATCAAGTTACAGACACATGCAAGCAAAGGCAACAAAAATGAATGCATTCGCATCAAAAACTGGCCTAAAAATCAATAAAAAGAAAACTGAAGTACTGAGGATCAACAGCAAATGCAACAACAGAATAGAGATTGATGATCAACAACTGAATGAAGTAGAGAAATATACATACCTGGGCGCAAACGTCAGCAAGCAAGGAGGAGGGGATGACGATATTAACAACAGAATACGAAAAGCAAGGACATCATTCATGAAACTCAAGCAGATATGGAACTCAAATGTGTACACATTAAAAACTAAACTCAGATTATACAATACTCTGGTCAAATCAGTGTTACTGTATGGATGTGAAACATGGAAAGTAAACAAATGCGACAACAAAAAACTTGACATTTTCCATTTCAACTGTCTCAGAAGAATTTTAAAAATTAGATGGCCAGTAATAATTTCGAACAAAGACATTGAGAACATAACAGCAGAAGAGAAGATCAGCACAGAAGTACAGAGAAGAAGGTGGAATTGGATCGGGCATGTGCTGAGAAAGAAGGCCCAAAACCACTGCCTGACAGCACTGACATGGACGCCGGAAGGAACAAGAAAAGTTGGTCGACCAAAAACAACGTGGAGAACCACAGTGGAAAAAGAACGGAAGCAACTGGGCTGGGCAACATGGAGCAAAGCCAGACACATAGCCGTTGACAGGGCGAGGTGGCGGAGTCGCACAGCAGCCTTATGGGCCACAAGGCCCGAAGAGGATAGGTAAGGTAAGGATGAAGCCCGTATGTGTGGACACACGCACTTACACATGCCATACAAACACTGCAAGGACGCCTTTGTGGTGATATGTTACTTGTTTGCAGTACAGTTGTTCTCTCCTTTCGCTCTATGCCCGGGGTGTGGCTCTCCTCGATACTGGTCTTCGATACTCGTCCTCGTTACTCGTTCTCGATACTCGTCCTCGACTTCTGTTTTCTTTTTCACCCTGTCACTCTTTTTGCACGTCTGACTCCACCAACCGTCTCCACTCACCTCTATCGTTCGCTCTCATTCTCCACTCCTCTGCCAATTTCTCAAAATATCTCTTTACACAATCCTCCCAGATCTGAGTTATACATTCGTCTGCTAGAATTGTTGTATAGAGTCATGACTGTAATTTTACTGTCTGATTAAATAATGGCAATCATATCAATAATTCGCGCAAATTCGAGTGAGAGAAAAATATTAAACACATAGCAAACGGCTTATTACTAAAACATATATAAGCTTAAAATTGTTGCCATTTATTATATTTATTTTCTCTTCATAACAATATTAGACCTAGTTCATATTATTACCGCTGTAATCCTTCCGATAATTGACTACAGACGGTATGCCATGCATGTAAATGCAGGTTTTGGCATGTCTAATCACCGCATTGAACTGTGAGTTTTACTCTGATGCGCAACAGTCTACTAATGACGCTGCATGACCCACGCAATATCGCGATTGCATCTGTCTATCCAATGATGAATGTCAACTTGACCTCGTATGTTGATTAAACAACTGTGGACATTTATGAAGACACAACTTCTTGTTTAATCAGTAACTGCAAACGCAATCTTTCATAATGGCAGGCGGACATGCTAATTTCATGTACAGGAAACGGAGTGCCAAGGAAGATAGATGAACACGGAACCGGAAATGTTTTATCATGAACGGTGGGTGCTCTTGCGCAGTACTGCGTAATTAGGTGTTTCCCGCCAGTTTTCTCTTGTCTGTGCTAGAACCTAATGAGTTATTTATGTCCGTCGGCTGTGGGCTTGTTGTTATCCTCAGGCCCTGCGAAAGTACTGGTTATGTTAGAACTAAGATAGCAACTGATAACAACAATGTTCTACACAAACACATAAAAACGCTCGCACGCACGCACGCACGCACGCACGCACGCTCGCGCGCACGCTCACACAGTACACACACAGCACACACACACAGCACACACACAGCACACACACAGCACACACACAGCACACACACAGCACACACACAGCACACACACAGCACGCACACACACACATAGCACACACATAGCACACACAGCATACACAGCACACACACAGCACACACAGCACACACACAGCACACACAACACACACACAACACACACAGCGCACACAGCACACACACAGCACACACAGCGCACACACAACACACACACAACACACACACAGCACACACAGCACACACAGCACACACAGCACACACAGCACACACAGCACACACAGCACACACAGCACACACACAGCACACACACAGCACACACAGCACACACAGCACACACAGCACACACAACACACACAGCACACACAGCACACACAACACACACACAGCACACACACAGCACACACAGCACACACAGCACACACAGCACACACAGCACACACAGCACACACAGCACACACAGCACACACAGCACACACAGCACACACAGCACACACAACACACCCGCACACACGCACATTGATAATGTTTCTACACAATAGTGTTCACACTCTGTGCATTATGTCGGCCCTGGTCCATTACGGTACGAAAATACGGTTTCGATCACATAAGTGCCCCGCAGCTCTTTAGCATTTCGTAGGTCTTGAAGGGAAATAAGCCAGGTCCCCTTACAAGCCTAACTAACATTATTGATGACGCCTTGACGACTTGCTGTAGGATTCTGTTTACTCTCTCTCTCTCTCTCTCTCTCTCTCTCTCTCTCTCTCACTCTCTCTCTCTCTCTCTCTCTCTCTCTCTCCTCTCTCTCTCTCTCTCTCTCTCTCTCTCTCTCTCTCTCTCTCCTCTCTCTCTCTCTCTCTCTCTCTCTCTCTCTCTCTCTCTCTCCTCTCTCTCTCTCTCTCTCTCTCTCTCTCTCTCTCTCTCTCTCTCTCTCTCTCTCTCTCCTCTCTCTTCTCTCTCTCTCTCTCTCTCTCTCTCTCTCTCTCTCTCTCTCTCTCTCTCTCTCCTCTCTCTCTCTCTCTCTCTCTCTCTCTCTCTCTCTCTCTCTCTCTCTCTCTCTCTCTCTCTCTCTCTCTCTCCTCTCTCTCTCTCTCTCTCTCTCTCTCTCTCTCTCTCTCTCTCTCTCTCTCTCTCTCTCTCTCTCTCTCTCTCTCTCTCTCTCTCTCTCTCAATGTGACTGGCAATGGACGTTGTGGCCAGCCTAATATGTATTGTAAATTGCGGCAACATGTAACACTGTGCTTCGTGTCTAATCCTACGTCATTGACTGTAGACTTTCACGGGCAGTCTGCGGGAAAAGGTCTGCAACACTCTGACGGGTTTCACTGTCGGTACACTCATTACATCCTACAAAGGTTTCACGGGGGCACGTTTCTCCATCAACAAAACACAACTGTTGCTCGTCGCTGTTATCTGCAGCGTAATCTGCGAAAATCGAAAATACGATATCCCATGAAGCCATGTATCAACCAGCCTTTAATATGCTTTCCGGTGTCATGGCTAATTTATTCTGCACAGCTAGTGACGTGTAGACGACAGCCATGACCGACTGATGACGATCGATGCGCTAATGAATCTGACCGCCGAATGGGTATATGCATCTGTCTGGACCCGTGTTTGAGTTACTGCTTGCACCACTACGGTTGGGTACTTGTGGACTCACTTGATATATCACACGAAAGCCTTGCTTCACAAAGAACTTTCCAGAAACATGCATATATCTCACAATGTAACACAGTAACCGTGCGGATAATTAAACTACTGTGTGTGTGTGTGTGTGTGTGTGTGTGTGTGTGTTGTGTGTGTGTGTGTGTGTGTGTGTGTGTGTGTGTGTGTGTGTGTGTGTGTGTGTGTGTGTGTGTGTGTGTGTGTGTGTGTGTGTGTGTGTGTGTGTGTGTGTGTGTGTGTGTGTGTGTGTGTGTGTGTGTGTGTGTGTGTGTGTGTGTGTGTGTGTGTGTGGTGTGTGTGTGGTGTGTGTGTGTGTGTGTGATATGTATATATACATGGTGTATATAATATATGTATATATATATATACACATGTGTGTACAAGCAGACCAGACAGACAGAAAGACAGAGAGAGAATGAGAGAGATGGTTTTTCAAGACAACACCCCTACCTTGCAGCGAGCGTTCACTTCGGCTCCGTTCTGCAGTAGAAGTTTGACGACATCATTGCGGCCATGGATGGCGGCAATGTGTAGGGGCGTGTTTCCGAACTGTCAATCACAAACCCACCACACACGTAGTCTTCGTGTTATAAGTTATATATATTATATGTGCGTTTACAAGATTATTGCAACGAGCTGTTTACTGCGAAACTGTCCGTTCCTCGATTGTGTATATATAATTATGCTAATAGTAGAAAAAACTATACTGAATGTATACTGCCTGCTAAATTGCGTTTAGTAAGCCAGTAACTGTGTTCGCAATTTGGCAGTTGCGCGACCGCGCCCGTTAAATGTTCAAATTGTAAACAATACATTCAAATTATTAGCGCCTACGTTGGCAACAACAGCGGATTGCGGATAGTTTTACTGCATAACCATTTGACTTTTGGTTCAGCGAACTCACTGCCACCCTGGCTGATCTCGGACAATTGAACAAACAACAAAATTTTAAACGTTGGCCTACAAACAACGTTTGCAAGCATTCCAGGCGTGTCCGTGTTATTCGGATGACTGCATACCACCAACAGTATTTACAGTTTCGTTTAAAGAAACCATACATAACTAGCCATGGCGAGGCTGTGGCGTCTCACCTTTGTGGGTTGGTTCGGGTCCGCATTTCTTAGTAGTAGTTCCTGTACAACATCCAGGTGGCCTTCCTTTGCCGCCAGATGGAGCGCCGAAAGACACATCTACAATATATTAAATCACCTGTTTTATTTCAGACAAAAGTCCATATGTACATACAATACAAGTAAATAAACAAATAAGTAATAAGTAACTAAAATACAAAGATATAGATGCACATGAAATAAATATAGATGGTTAATAAGATATATATAAAATGTGCGTTCAACTAAAGTATACAATTGGGTAGTCCAATATTTAAACCTAGGACTTCTAAAATGTATATCAGTATAGAAATAATTAACAAAAAGTGGATTTTCAGACCGTTCAAGACGACATAATAAGCTATATATATATGGATGAACGCATACGTTCATTAAAAGATTTAACACAGTTTGCAGCAAACATAAAACTTGCACTGCAGCGTGATGACAAATTGTGTAAAATTCTAAAACTGTTGTTATAGACAACAGTAATATCTTTCAAACTCTGTTTTTTAAATTTACACCAAAGAATTGAGGTGTACATAGCACCACAGTAAGAGAGAAATAGGTAAGCTTTAATGGTAGAGCTGCAAAGGCGAAATTGTCGTGCTAAGACGTTG
>CAXEFP010000994.1:0-15806 GCA_963995525.1 Escarpia spicata | reverse complement strand
ATTTGGCAAATTTCCATGAGCATTAGCTTTCTTGACAAAAACAGATGCTGACAAGTTACTTGCGTCTATTGTTGTGTGTCTAATGGGGCCTAGAATCCAATTTGGGCACAAGTGACTTAATCTTCATCGTAACAATGTCAATGAAAACAAATATTACTGTGTATTTATTAGTGTACGCCATACACAACATCATAAAAAGAAATAATATACAACTGTTGGATACCTCTAAGAATACCCGACAGATAGTCCTGGTTCCAGTCGGCTGCTCTGAATGTGGCAGTATCTTCTGTATTCAGCACTGATTTGAAATATTATCATTCTTTAACTGTGGCTCACACAAAGGGAATATTTAAAGTCCTGCTTTCATTTCTCACCAAATGGAGGATGCAAGGATGCGAATAAGGTGTATCACTGTGCACGTGTGTCAATACTCGAGCTGCATTTATTTTGGCATTAGTAAATGAACTCGGGTGGCACAAAATAGGAGCCAGTAGTAAACCTTTGTTGATGTTCTATGCTCCCAGTGAGCAAATAGGTCTACATAAGTAAGAGACTGCAAAAGCAGTCTGTAATTTTTCCTGATCTTCAAGATGTACTTGATGTGGTGTCTGTCAACATCAATGGTTCCACGGACTGGACAGTCCATCTTAACTGACCACTGACTAAAATAGTAATTTCTGGCCACCAAGTCTTCTTGCGGTCACTGTTCAGAAGCACTACTGCGTCAGGGGTCTTCTCAATGTGAAGTTCCACAAGGTAGCTATTGTGACACTTGTGGCGATGCTATACAAACTCCCCGCAGTCGGCTATGACAACTTTCTGTGATGGAGTGCCTGACTTGCCACCAACCGCCTGAAATGGAACAAAATCACAACTGGTAGTAATCAACTGGCACTGCATTTGTGACATGTCGCAACAGTTGAGACCTGAAGGTACATCTTGGTGGTATGGAGCTACAAGAATCATGTAAAAGAACAACATCTAAGTTTTACAGTGTGATATCAGTGTCGTTCGTGTTAAGTTGGTTTGTCACAAAGTTATGTGTGTTTGAACTGACCCACTAGAAGTATTTAAGTTTTGATATAGATGACGTCAAAGTTAGGCATAGTCAAACCTCTCTTTATGGTCACCTTGGTAATACAGCAACCTCGCAATTAAGGTCACTTTTGGCCAGTCCCGAGGGTGACCTTAATAGTGAGGTGCCACTGTATTTACATTTCAAATCACACAATATTCAATGAGGTGCCACTGTATTTATAATTCAAATCACACAATATTCAATGAGGTGCCACTGTATTTACATTTCAAATCACATAAATATTCAATACAAGACACACATAAAAACACATTTTATAGAAAATATTTCCCAAATGCATTATTCAAGCTTTTAGGAAATTGCTTACCATTTCTGGGAGAACTAGTAAAAATAGGAACAAGAGGGAAGAAACTATGAGAACTACTGAAAATGGGACCAAGAGGAAAGAAACTAGAACTACTGAAAATAGAAACAAGAGGGAAGAAACTGGAAGAACTACTGAAAATGGGACCAAGAGGGAAGAAACTAGAACTACTGAAAATAGAAACAAGAGGGAAGAAACTGGAAGAACTACTGAAAATGGGACCAAGAGGGAAGAAACTAAAACTACTGAAAATAGGAACAAGAGGGAAGAAACTGGGAGAACTACTGAAATTAAGAACAAGAGGGAAGAAACTAGGTGAACTAGTGAAAATTGGAACAAGAGGGAAGAAACCGGGAGAACTATTGAAAATAGGAACAAGAGGGAAGAAACTAGGAGAACTACTGAAAATAGGAACAAGAGGGAACAAAGTGGGAGAACTACTAAAAATAGGAATAAGAGGGACGAAACTGGGAGAACTACTGAAAATTTGAATAAGAGGGAAGAAACTGGGAGAACTGCTGAAAATAGGAACAAGAGGGAAGAAACTGGGAGAACTACTGAAAATTTGAATAAGAGGGAAGAAACTAGAACTACTGAAAATAGGAACAAAGGGGAAGAAACTGAGAGAACTTCTGAAAATTTGAATAAGAGGGAAGTAACTGGGAGTGGGGTGAAAACGTCACGGAAAGATAGACACCTGCCGTACCTCCATTTTCTTGACTACATCCAGTCCATCGATGACCTGGCCAAACACGACGTGCTTCGAGTCGAGCCTGCAACCACAGTCGATAATGACATACTTATCATATACAGGTCCATATCAACTCAGTATAATAAAAAGTATCACATTCTCCATAGAATCAGGGTTGGCACGTTTTTCCCACCCTGGGAAATACTGGGTGGGAAATACTGGTAAATACCATCTTGGGTAAAACCCTCAACTAGTGGTAAAAACCAGGATAAATGGGGAAAATGTTTAAAAGTACTATATTTGGAGCTGTATTGCAATAAAAGCTGATGTACCATCACCAGAATTATTCTGGACAAATATAATGTAGTTAAGTTGCCTTATCTGCTTATATTGCATAACCCATGGCACTGCTGTTGGCTACAGTTGCCCACTGACCCTGGGAGCCTTTGTTCACCAGTAGCCCCCCTCCCCACTCTGGCAGGGAGCACTTCTGCTGCCCATCAGCATATATTGCACAACAGTTGCCCATGGTCCCATGGACCCTTTCTATGATGCAGGGCTTCCTGTTCTTTCAAACTGATCTTCCTTGACCAATCATGTTTTAATGGATATGGCTGTTACTGGGTGTTATTGATTATCATTTTGAGGTCACTCCATCTTTTGTTGACCAGCTGTAGGTTGCTGTCAATAGTCTGTTACAAGTTCATTCTCTATTAAAAAGCCTTGAATTTGGTATGTCATTGTGTATGGACCCAGGTACGTACGTGCCAATGTCCAAAGCTCAACATTTCTTTGTTCTTTAACCAGGTTGCAAACTGACACCTGACAATATGAGACAATACTAGTACAAGCTATATGACTCCATCACCATACTTCTTTAGAGGAAGACCCAGACAGCAGTATTTTGCACTGTCTCTTGTGAGAGTGACAATGACATTTATTTACTAACTGAATATTTTACTCTTTCATGTCATGGATTTCCTGGCATACACAAACACAACGATTAGGCCTGGACTGGTAACCAGTATTTGCTCTCGATATTAATTACTTTTCCAACTGGACTAGGTTTAGCTACAGGAACTAACAAATATTAATCTCGGTTACAGAGTTATTCCTGGATATTACTGGTAAATACTGGTATATACCAGGTATTTTCCGTTGCCCTGTCTAAAACCAATTTTTCCCAGAAACGTGCCAACACTGCTTAGAATTCCTGGAATTTTAAAATTAAATAACTAGCATCCTAAAAAATAATCAATTTAGATTTATTTATTAACATTTTGCACCTTTAATTTACACAAATAAAAGTGATTACGTAATAAATAAAACAAAGAAGTTGTCTTGATCGATGGGCATTGTGCTTACATGCGAACATGTTCAAGAGAGTATATATACATGGAAACAATTTGTAAGTCAGATTTAAATTCAACAATAATATATTTACAGTGTAGGTAACAATCTAAATAATCTAAATGATAGAACATTACCCCAGGGAGTCCATATTTTAAAGAATGTTTGGATTATACATAATTACTATTTGAAACTGGGTCAAATTTTCCATTGGAATCTCAAAATCCACATTTGGTATAATACTGGGACTGGTACAACCAAACAGCAACTCTAATTACTATAAAGAAGTATGTAAACCAACACAATAAAGAGTATCAGAAATAGCTTACCAATCCGTCTTATCTAAGCAGATGAAAAACTGTGATCCATTTGTGTTGGGCCCAGAGTTAGCCATGGACAGTGTACCTGAAAGAGATAGACTAGTTAGGACCATGTAACTCACACGACAGTTAGCTACACTGCTTAATATTTGAATAATCTTACTAAAATCTTCATAACGTTTAAATGCAACAGTTAACAGGTATAAAACACTGCATTGAATAATAGTAATGGAATAACTTCTACAGCGCTAATATCCTCGGATAATGCGAGCTTTGTGGCACAGCAAATCCAAAGGAGCATTCTCATTGGCATATTCAGAGCAAAAGTCATCCACAGAATGTCAGTTATCTGTAAATCTTTATGGAAATGCTGACTTACCGACACTGGTATGTTTCAGTATGAAGTTTTCGTCTTCAAACTTCTTGCCGTATATGGACTTTCCTCCAGTGCCGTTGTGATTTGTGAAATCTCCCCCCTGACACATCTTTGCAGCACAGTTAAGAAATGTTAATTTAGTGAAGTCACAGACAGGATGTGGGAGGACTGGTGAGCACTCTGATAGTGGCAATGATGAAATAACATCAAAGACCATCATATGGGAGGACTGGTGAGCACTGCGATAGTGGCAATGATGAAACAACATCAAAGACCATCATATGGGAGGACTGGTGAGCACTGCGATAGTGCAATGATGAAATAACATCAAAGACCATCATATGGGAGGACTGGTGAGCACTGCGATAGTGGCAATGATGAAATGACATCAAAGACCATCATATGGGAGGACTGGTGAGCACTGCGATAGTGGCAATGATGAAATGACATCAAAGACCATCATATGGGAGGACTGATGAGCACTGCGATAGTGCAATGATGAAATAACATCAAAGACCATCATATGGGAGGACTGGTGAGCACTGCGATAGTGGCAATGATGAAATAACATCAAAGACCATCATATGGGAGGACTGGTGAGCACTGCGATAGTGGCAATGATGAAATAACATCAAAGACCATCATATGGGAGGACTGGTGAGCACTGCGATAGTGGCAATGATGAAATAACATCAAAGACCATCATATGGGAGGACTGGTGAGCACTGCGATAGTGGCAATGATGAAATAACATCAAAGACCATCATATGGGAGGACTGGTGAGCACTGCGATAGTGGCAATGATGAAATAACATCAAAGACCATCATATGGGAGGACTGGTGAGCACTGCGATAGTGGCAATGATGAAATAACATCAAAGACCATCATATGGGAGGACTGGTGAGCACTGCGATAGTGGCAATGATGAAATAACATTAAAGACCATCATATGGCAGCCAGTAAAGCAACCCAGGACAAATCCTCAATATTCACCGTCTCTCTCTCCACCCCGCTTCTCACCACCCCCCTCTCTTCTCTCACTCCCCCTCTCTCACCCCCCCCCCTCTCTCTCTCTCCCCCCTCTCTCTCTCTCGGACAAGAGTCTAGAAAGTTGCATATGACATTGAGATATAAATGTATGGAGACAGCTGGCTGAAGGCGACAGAGTTTAGCACAACAATAACTAATATGGGGAGACCATTTCTCCTAATTCAGACCTTTACCAGTAGTCAGACTTGCCCTGAAGTGCTCACGGTTTTGTATCTAAATGCTATCTAATGCAAAGACAAATGTCATCAAATCAACTATTGAGCTGGTAGATCTAACACTTAGTTCCTCAGTGCTCATGGAAACGTAGCACACACAGGAAGGATACAAATTGTGGAATGATCCGGTGGAAAGTGCTGCCTTTGTATCCGTAGCCTTTCTCGTGTGTGCACAAACAGCGGAAGTTTTCTACAACAACAAAAGACATGCAAAAGAATTCTACAGTTGCTAAAAAACGTTAAATAACAAAGACAACTATATAAAATTGCCAGACCTGAAGTGCACAGAGAAAGACATGATAACTGTAAATATTACAGTTTCATAGTTCTGATGTATGCAATAATAATATGCTTTTGTATGCTGCAAAAGTAAATAAACACTAATGAAATAAAATTGGTGCCGAGAGCAAATAAAACTTGGCCTTACAAAAATCACACAAAATTGATGTTATGAGCAAATAAAATACTGCCTTTCAAAAAATCATCACACAGAAAATTTGCAATTGAAAGTGATTAGCATTTCATTTTAATATTAAAAAGTTATATATAATTGACACTCTTACAAAGTATTCGATAGACAAACCTATCATCACTGATAGTATAACACAGTATATGATACACCCACATGCTCTATCTGCCATTAACACGTAGCCGTAAGACCACATACATGAACCTGTCATCATTTATAGTATAACACAGTATATGATACACCCACATGCTCTAACTGCCACTAACACGTAGCCGTAGGACCACATACACGAACCTGTCATCATTTATAGTATAACACAGTATATGATACACCCACATGCTCTAACTGCCACTAACACGTAGCCGTAAGACCACATACATGAACCTGTCATCATTTATAGTATAACACAGTATATGATACACCCACATGCTCTATCTGCCACTAACACGTAGCCGTAGGACCACATACATGAACCTGTCATCATTTATAGTATAACACAGTATATGATACATCCACATGCTCTATCTGCCACTAACATGTAGGACCATATACACGAACCTGTTGCCAATGCTCCAAACCTTCCTGCTGTCCACAATACACCTAAAGGTCTACAGTTAGTAGCTGAACAACAAAGTATCTACCCACCTACTGTCATTGGCACTACATCTCCTCGCAGTTGCATGACAATGCGGCCTATCTTCTTGCTGCCTATGTTGATGTCAAAGTACACCTGTGGGTTCGCCTTGATTCTCTTGGCTGGCTGAGTTGTCTGCAATCAACACACACAACATTATATGTAACGTCAGCATCTGTGCATATCTGGACGAATGATTAGTTGCGTTTATATTTAAAAATTCATGTAACCACTGATATTCAGTTTTGTTGACACCACATTTTTGTTTAATGTGGTTTATATTAAAAAATACAAAGCAAAACAATAGATATGCAGGAAAATATGCAAAAATCCTTCTATAATCATCACGAAAATATGCATAATATTTTTTGTTACAAGGAATGTGTTAGCAACATTCCAAGACTTTTAGAAAAGATGCATGAAGATTCGTTCTTAATTTTTTTTTGAAAAAATGACCAATAGATGTCTTTATAAAACCTAAACAAAAACGACATCAAGATATTAAAAACCACAATGAACATATCAACACAGTGAAATTAACTTATAACTAACAACCTACAATTTTGAACATTAAACCAAACTTGAGTGTGGGATTTCCATTAAAATTGACGACGAAGACGTCACCTGTTTGCATTGGCAGGGAAGTAAGGGTGTACCGGTAGAACCAGAGATACTTACGTTATCCTCCTCTTCCTGTGGGCGCTTCATGTTGCCCTCCTCTGTCGCCCCCTCTTCCGTCTTCTCCAATGTCGCCCCCGAATGGTCCTGCAGCCAGTTGTCATCACTCCAAACTGAACAAACATCAACACATCACTCTAAACTGGACAACCATCAACATATCACTACAAACTGGACAGGACCAAAGTCAGGACAATGTGTATCGTGATGTAATACTGGGTGTGAGTTTTGAAAGGGGTGCTTTGAACCCACGGGAGTAAAACTGCATTTAGTTTTTGTTTTCAACTCATAATGATGACCGGACTGTTATATTGATTTCAGTTTCTAAACAAGTACAGATTCAAACTCAAATATCACACATTAATGAGGCCATCTTGTTAAGATAGGTGAAAGTAAACATCATAGTTTTGCTATGAAAGTATGATAAAAACTGTCCAATAATGTATCACACATTTGTGTATTTCAAACATTTAACTGCAATGACATCATGACACCTGCAAGACATACCCGGTCTGCTTGATCCTTCTTTGATCTTCATTGGTTTCGCCAAGTTCACGCGAACTGTTTTACCGAACAATTCAGAATCATTCTGTGAACATCAATAAAACACATTTATTCACGTAAGGTTAACTCAAAGATTAGGATAATCTAGTCAAAGTTTTCTGGTAGTGTGGTTAAATTGATCCTGAAGTAATTTCATTGTATCCTAAAAAAGATGGTTAGATACTAGAATGAGCATGCTTGTCTGCATAGGATCTGTAATGTAGTTTCACTAGTAACTGGATTCTGGCTTTAGGAGTTGTAGACTCTATTATAATTGTGTCCTTCAATGAAACATTATACGATAGTTATATCAAGGAAATGTTTGTGAAAATTATTGTTGTTCATCAGAATCTCTATTATTAATACACCAACATTGCATTATTTTATGTCTATCTATTGTTAGTCATTTACTTTTTTCAGTTGCCAGTTATTCCCCAGATGGCGCCACTGGAGAAATGTTAACGTATAATCTGGTATAAGCGATGCCACAATTGGTGACAGATGAAATCAAAGTCATGGGAACGAGTTTAAATTAAAAATACTGTAATGATGGTGACAATTACTGCCCAGGATCTGTTATTTTACAGATGGGTGTAAGGTAGCACCAGTAATTATTTATAAATGCTAGGAAACATTTTCCCGTGGATTTATAGCCCCATAATTCAGTTCAAAGTACACAGTCATACCACAGGTATCAGAAATGCAAACCACTCACCATGTTATCTATGGCGGCTGCTGCATCCTGAAACCAGCATTAAACAAGAGATCAACAATATTTATTTGATTCAACTGGTTGATTAAAAAGAAATTAAAACAGAATATTCACATTCCATGTCAAATCAATGAGGTTTGGGCATTGTTTGCATTAACCAACTAGGATTTACTGTAATGTAGTTTGTTTAACATGAAGTGGTTCAAAAAGTAGAACATTAGCCATTAGGTTGAGACATTATTCATGGAATTCTCTTGACTCTTCTCAGTAGTTGTTTTTTTAACGACAGGACCTCAATCTTAAATCTCAATTAAGCAAAAAGGGCACCCTTTACTGATATAAATCGAAAGTTTTGGAATTAAGAAATACATTTGGTTCATAACTAATTTCAACTGCCACAGATTTCAACTACCTAGGGTATTTCCATCAAAGAAACTCACCTCAGCCAATTCAAATTCCACAAATGCAAAGCCTCTGTGTTTTTCTGAAAAGAAAATCCACATTTGTTTATTGCTATACAATTCTGTTCAACTGGCATCAGGCTGTCTTGACATTCGGTGCATTGGAATTAGTAGAAGGGCCACATGAAAGATTTCAACGACAAACCCTTTTAACCAAACCAGAATGCATCTGGAAGGTGGAGCGTAAGGACAACACATTGACTGCTAAGACACGAAGACGACAAGACATGAAAATATAAACATAAAAGGAGGGACAGAAACAGAGAAAGGTGAATTCTATACCTATATGAGTGACACAAAAACAGAGTGCAGCAGCAAACAAATAATCAGGCATGTGAGAGGAGGCAAGTCACTTCCGAGGAACATTTGCACGCGGCGAGGCAAACTGGGGATGAAGGGGGGGTCTGAATTGGAACTCAGAATTTTTTTTTAAACATCATTGTTTGTGATGCAATCTAGTGTACTTTCACACTGTTTCTGTCTAATCCTGTAACTTCCATTTTATATAAAATCACAAACATAGTGCATAGAAACACTACATTTGGGATTTTATTAATCAAAAGTATTATTAATACATTCTGTCTCATTCTAATTTGGAACGGAAATCAGTGTCAGCAACAATTTCAGGTGATTTTACAAAACCCAATCAAATCAACTGGCAGATGTTCAATATGATCTGAGAAGAAATTGTTTCTATGACAGTGTATGTATAAGTGCTAACAAACACACACAGACACACACAAGTTTTCAGGATACAGATGTTCATGGACTAATATGAATCAAGCAAAAATAACAAAATATATATAAAAAAATGCATGGTTTCCTTCACTTGCCTGTTTCATAGTCGATTGGAATCTGAATATCAAGTAAATCTCCAAATGGCACAAACGCAGCATGGAGAACTTTCTCATCCACCTCTTCTGCAAGGCCACCTAAAAATGTAGTTACATGTTTGAAATAATCAATTACCACATATAAATCGACTCTAGTTGTCCTCTTTTGCAGTGTTTAACAGGGCTTAAATTCACCTAAATATTTAGGGGCCAGCTGGCCTGTGAACTTTCGAATTTAGGGGCCAACAAAAAAATTTAGAGGCCAACTGGAGAATAGCGGTTGTTGTGTAGTTATTTTGAAATATATACTGTATACGTATATATATATAATTATATATCATATAATGACATATATATTTTAATACAATTATCACTATTGTAGTTATTACTCTCAATAGTTCATACACACGTATTTATTCATTTTAAAGACAATATTATTTTATTTGAAAGCAACAATTGCATATTTAGCAGATTGGTTTTCATTCTAAATACTGTACGTATGGTATATTTTATTAATTTATTTGTAATGACACAGTACAGCACCCCGTAACAATGATTTGGATAGGGCGCCTACTTAAGAAATTTATTATCATATTAGTTACTATTATTAATTTGTTGGTACATACCAATAGTACCTAGTTTTAGGTGCCTTCATGACCAATATTTCACCACCCCACTGTCGCTCCCCAACCCAATGTCCACCTTTTGGCCAATCCAGCCCTTCTCAAGAAGTAGACACACCCACAAGGCAGCCCCCATTCAATTGCCAGTGAATACTGTTACATTCAGGAAGTTACTACCCAGTAATTAATTTTAATCATACTGACTTCAGTGACTTGGTAGACTTTGTAATGCTAAATTGCTTCAAGTCAATGATGACATTCTCAGCCTACTCTGCCTGGCGTTATCACTAAAATTAGACCACCACCACCGCCGTATGGCAGTGACAGTGGACTTTCGGTAATTTCATCTGGTGTTGTCAACTTTTAGTGATACATTTTAACAAGTGAATGATGATTTTCTTCACCAGCCACCAGCATGAAGTGGTCAGGGCTTCTGGAGCAACATTATCAATAGATTTAGGCAAATCCAGCTGGCTCCCATTATTTACAAAATCACTCTCCATGACAATATTTGGTTGCCATTAGCGAGCCACAGTTCACAGATTCAAGCCCTGTGTTATTACAAGTTTTGGAATAACGGAAAATTCCAAGTGGTAATATGATTTACATTTTAAAATCTGGTATTGTTATCAACGTTTAGTTAGGTTGTTAGTTGACAGTCGTTTGCCTCATACCTCTGTGCATTACTTCAATCATTCCACATCATCCCAGGCATATTTATGCTATAAAAATGTTGCGTCTTAGTGCACTCTGAGGCCCAAATAGTGCTCTGGATAGTGCCAATCTGTGCTGCTGTCACCATGCGTTATTTTGCTGAATGCTTGAAGCGAGCGATAAACAGCATATGGTGACATATACCAGAAAAAATTTTAGGCCTTAAAAGTGCACTAAGTCGCTATATTTTTATAATGTAAATGTGCATGGGATTATGTGCAATGACTAAATTAGTCTGAGACCGAGATATCAAATTTCTAGGCGAAAAGAGTTATAACGGCAAAATCAAGGTGGGTCCTGATTATACATAAGTGCCCTAGTCCATTCCAGAATGGGCTAGATGAACAGGAGATTATAAAGGAAGAAGAAATCATCAAACCCTTCTACTCGCTAATCGCGTTGGGTTTGACTAAAAGGCGCACGACCACTAAGTTAACAAACAACCACAAAATCAAGGTGGGTCCTGATTATACATAAGTGCCCTAGTCCATTCCAGAATGGGCTAGATTAACAGGAGATTATAAAGGAAGAAGAAATCATCAAACCCTTCTACTCGCTAATCGCTTTGGGTTTGACTAAAAGGCGCACGACCACTAAGTTAACAAACGACCACGCATGACCATGTAATATAATATGTTGGTAGATAGTTTGGCCGTTGATGGTATATATATGGTTTGTGTGTTATATAAAATTTGAGTATTTCACCCAGGAGTTACACAATTTAGGCACTTTATCCGATCTTCCGGACGAGCATTTAGTCTTGGCACAGTAGCCCCACCTGGCGAATGGAACCGGCGAGTTACCACAAGTGATGATATCTAAAAGTTCCGAATTTTGTTACTCCAATGTGAAGAACATATCTGAAATTTGGCGAGCTGCACACACTTACCTCCTACGTGGCACCATCAGCTCGCTTGATTACCAACACTACATACATTGTGGTCGTGCGCCTTTTAGTCATACCGATCGTGCTAGCCGATAAATATACCTATTATCGCTCAGTCGTAACATCCCGCTCGTTACTTTTCGTTTCTTCTGAGGACATGTTTAATTGAAACCCGGTTGCGTTTCTTAAGTGTATACGGACGAGTCATAATATGTATGCTGTATAGTGTCTGCCTGCTGTTTGGTAAATTTATGAAGTAACTTACCAACGTAGACAATTCGCTTATTCCCGGCCATTTTTCTCAATTTTCGCTCAGCGAATCCTGTGTCGCATGACATATGTGGCATAGTATTTTTACATTGTTCCAGGGTATTTTGTGGAATGGCAAAATAATTAGTTTTTCGCAGTGTTTTTGATGTATTTGTTTTGTTAAGAGCATAGTATAATAATAATAATAATATTAGTGTTAGTGTTGTTTATAATATCAACAAATAATGTGGCAATACAGAAAATAAGCGTTAGAATGATTACTATATACATTAAAAAGTGAATAATAAATATAGGTCCTATAGTGTCTTTAATAATTGCTTAATAATTATAACGATTGTGAACGTCACGTAGGCTTACGGCTTTTAGGAACCTCAACGAGGGGCAGTTACATACATCTCGTACTGTCTTTCGATTTTTAAGCAATCGCATGTCTTTAACTGAAATATGTTCTGTATACCACGTTGGGACTGGTAGAAATGTTTTAATTACAAGTGGGTGGGTGGCTCTCTTGTCAGCGGCATATTTATAATGCCTTAGTGAGAGTCTCCCGACAAAAATTAATTATTTTTGACATTGTCGCTATATGCTTTGTATTTGCTCATTTACTATCTGTCGAATAAAGATGTTCCAGTTCCATGATATCTATAGTTCATAACTATTATAACCCCCAAAATATAAGCACACACGCGCACACATAGCGCACGCACGCAAGTTTTCTTTTTTTGACCCTGTTTCGTATCTTCAGCTGTCCAGTGTTGTGTTGTCTAGGGGATATATTAGGCACGCGTGTCCTATTGCCAACCCTGTCTCTACCAGTGTAGTATGTTGTCTAGGGGATATATATTATATAGGCACACGTGGTGCCCTATTGCCAACCCTGTCTTCAACAGTGTAGTATGTTGTCTAGGTGATGTATTAGGCATATATATATATATATATATACGTGCCCTATTGCCAACCATGTCTCTACCAGTGCAGTATATGTTGTCAACGATGTGGTGTTTGGTTTAATATGCAACTCTTCGTTGGCAATCTAATTTGGCAAAGCAAAATCACAATATAAGCGCGCATGACACCATTCCAGGAAATCAGTGCCCGCTTACAACATTTGGGTTCTGTGCCAGATTTTTCCGAAGGAGAGTAGTTATCCATCAGTTCTATTCCACAGGCTTAGGATACGCACACACACACGCACATACACGCACGCATGCACACACACACACCCCGCACCCACACGCACATACACATGCACACAGTAGTCGTTTGGTCGCATTAAGTAAATAGTTTTTTTCACGGTGCTGTTTCTAAATTATGGCCGGTACATCAAGGTGCTGTCGGACATAACATCACAAAATGGGGTGGCGGGGCCGTGGACTGTTGGAGATTTCCAGGGAACTCCCACAAGATGATGCCATTTCAGCTAGGAGATTGCAACGCCGACGGCGCTCACCAAAACACCTACAAAATACATTGGGGTAAGCCCCGGATTGTAAATATGGGACAGCCCTCCACAAGCCCACCCCGTTCCGACGCCTGTGCTACAAGTCCTAGTAGGGTCTCAATCGAATAGGCATGGGGACAAGGGGCACAGGGGCAGCTGCCCCGTCAGGAATATCTCGGAGGGAGAAATAGTTTAGTTCCTCCCAATAATTTCTTGTGAGCCTCACGGGGGACGCAGTTGGAGGTTTTTCGTGAACTTCAAGGCCGGGTGCAGTTAATAATTTTTCGTGAACTTCAGCTTCCCAATATTTAATGACTTCCCGCGCCGATGCACAGTAGTGGACCCCAATCCTCTGGGCAGAACAGTGGGGAAGATGCCAGGTTGAGGGCCGCACGGCATTACTCTCAATTCTGGGGTGACACGACGCCTATGGACTTGCGTCCTGACTCCGGATGACTTGCAACTTGATTCTTTGGTATTCTACAAATACTTGACACTTGACTTGGACTTGCATGCTGATGACTTGCATTTGAAGGTAAAACATTTGTAATAACTCACTTTTGATGGTATGCTAAGGACACAAGAACGACAATAGAGGAATGTGTGGATTCGCGTTCCTACCATACAATTTTAATGGCACTTGGCTTGACGAGAAATTATGACGTATGGCGGTGCGTCATGGACCGCGTGTTTCCACGGAAGTGACGTCACTGTCGCAAGCGCCATTTTCTCCTATTTCAGTATTTGCGAAGAAACGGCATAAACTCGTAATAATCTTTCTGGATTAACCCGGAATACAACTGCTCGCTTCTGGGCAACAACGAAAATCGACGCGGTAAGTTGACTCTTTAGTCAAGTTTGAAGTTTCATTTACCAAACTCTTGTATAGTCTCTATGAAATATGTAACGGCGGAACCCAATGTTAAGCTTCTCCCAATTACCAGCCTAGCCTGGGCTAATGTAGGGTCTACTTTTAGGGGTCAGGACACTGTTGGACTTCCTGCTTGGTTGCAGAGATTTCTAGATGTGATTGTAGAAGCTGTTGACAGTAAAAATATGTCTTTTTAGCTGATTTTACGAAGCGGAAGGGTATCTGGCAGCAGTTTGGCTAGTTGACACTTAAGCCGGATTACTGCTTGCATCCATTTGTAAATATTGACGGGTGTCATACATACAGGCATTTTGCAAGAGCTAGAGATATTAGATTTTGACTAAACTCGACCAGCATGTCAATGAGATGATAATAACAGCAGGTGAGAAGTTTAAGAAACTTTATAGGTCACGTTTTCTTATAATCACACAAAACGTTAACATGGTAGCCAATGGGAAAACTGACAGTGTGCTGACCCCTTTATTATGCCCAGTACGTGCCGACAACACTGTACAATGCTAATGCTCTCAAGTCCTGTTACATTTTAGTTTACGATTTGAGGCACAACGACGGTGTCAGCATATATAATATACATCTAACGCGGTGGTGTTGGTTGTGGAAAGGGGATGAACGACAGCAGCATAGTCGAGGACTTTCGCAGCAAAGGACGTTAGAGGTTCTTTCCTCATCAGGATACTCAGCAGACTCTTTCCGAGGCGTATTTTTCTGTAGTCACCTAAGAAGGGAGTGTATGGGTGATTTTCACGTTTGAAAAGTGCTCATGTCGCCGAGATGAAGGCTTTGACTGAGTGGACCAGCAATCAACAGTTCACGAGTGTCTGCCTTGAATTTGTTTTTGTCAACTCCGTGCATGCATGCTGATGGATTTTCAGTAAGGCTTACCTTGCCACCAGAACGAATGGCAAGTTCTTTGTGAATTGAATGAATGAATGAATTTATTTAAACAACAATAACAACCTCACATATACAATACATAATATTGATTAATATAATTTGTTAAAAAAAGGGTAAAAAGAAGTGCAATACTTATAATGTTTAACCGTTGCAATGACTAGCTTATGAATACATAATAATTCAGGAAAAGACAAAGTGCAAAATAAGAAAAATAAATTCTAAATGCAACAATTTGTTGCACATTAATATTATATATAGATATATCTTGTACTGTTTTGCGAACTGTAGGTTTGGTAATATTAATGTGCAACTAATGGTTGCATTTCGAATGTCTAGGACTATTCAAAGCGCTT
>CAXEFP010000993.1:0-14881 GCA_963995525.1 Escarpia spicata | reverse complement strand
CTTTCTCCCCCCCCCCCCCCCTCTCTCTCTCTCTCTGTCTGTCTCACTCCCTCTCGTCTTTTCTCTCCCTCGTTCTTTCTCGCCCCCTCCTTTCCCAGAGAAGTAGAGGTGGTGTTCGATTGAGCAGATCTGCCAGTGTGAATAGAGTATACAGCGCTGCAAGACTGAATACTGCGCTAAACCTTTATATATGATATAAAATGATTTTACAATAAAAACAATCAGACATTGCGCCCTAACAGCTACGTTTACTTCAATGTTGGTCAACCTGGTAGGAGGCGTTACTCAAAATGTGATATCTACATTGTTGAGATGGCTCAAAAAACGACGAGACGAGAGGCAGTCAGCTGTATCACTCTACGGGACGTGTTGGGACGTGTTCATCCAAAGCGCGTAACGTCAGCAGTCAATATAGAAACGAAACTTATAACCACAGTGCTACTTGAGATACTGTCGTCAGCACTACTACGGGGAAGTCCCTAGTGGTAAACCAACACTTGGCGGGGAAGACCACGACTATCTGTAATCGCTTACGATCCGGGGATAACCACGTGCACTCGTGCGTGTTACCACCGCGCGTGTGCAGACAGTCAGCTGTCAATGTCATTTGTTCGGAACAGTAAAGCAAGATCTTTTGACAAAAGCCACAAATGACAAATGACGCAAGCCACAAATGACAAATGACGCCGATGTGTCAGAGGAATAACAAGTGACACACGAGCGCGTGAAGTGTGCTGAGCTCACGGAGTCGTGGTCCAACTTCAACGATCAACTCCAGATTTAGGATTGCGGAGGCCCCTGCCAGTGATTGACCGGGTATCGCGTTATAATAGTTCTCCCTCCTCCCTATCTTCTATAATAGGGGATTTACTGTCAAATACAACTTTTGTCCATTTATAACACCATTTTGCATCATATCGAAGAACTCAAGTTACGTCTAAAAAGTTTGGACGCCAAAGAAATTACACAAAAAGAGTTTTAGGGAGGCCCCCATAAAAATTATATTTCTGATGACCTTGTGCAACTGCTTTGACTGCCCTGCCCCAAATACGACATTGTCGGCGACAGTTTCAACCAATCGTATCTTAATGCCTTATTCTCATGTAATTGTTTCGGAGTATTGTTACCAAGTGTAATACACATCTCATCCTCGTCCAATAGTAGTGGGTATCGGTGATGGTCATCCATGATGGTCAGGGGCTAGGCTATAGGATGTCAGAAGGGGGACAAGCTTTGCCAGCCATTTCCGAGCAAAAAATGTATGTAGTGTTGCAATAGAAAGGGGAAAATTTAAATAAAAATAAAATAAAATAACTATGGTTAAAAAAAAAACCAAACTCCTGCGGTGGTGGCCATGTACTGTGGTCATTTATTTTGGTCAGACTCATAATAGCCTGGTCATAAGTTAGGGTTGTTTATTTTGTAAAATGTATTGTCTACGATATACCTGAATTAAAAACCGAATGTGTCACTTCTTGTATACCTGCCAGCGTTTTTGTTGAAACCCCGGATTTTACGGGAGAGTTAGCAGGTATACTTCTTGTAACGTACGTCGCTAGGAGCTTCCTTTCGAATCGAATTGAATCAAACCTGTTTAAAAAAAAGTAAACTTACACCTACTTTTTCCACTTGAACGTGCAGTGTGAAAGCTCTGATTCTTTGTGATTTTGTCACCCAGACATGTCTGGTTCAGTGTAATCTTATCAAGTCTGCTGATGCACTGCGAAAAGACATGTCCGTGTAAAAACCAACAGCTGTTTTTATGGTGAAAAGTTTTCAAATCAACAAGGTGTTTGCGGTGTCTCAACACAAACAATAACTTACTGTTGTATACACACAACACGGGATGTAAAATAATGATATTTGTTTCTTCAAAAGATCCTGCCGGTGCCGCAATTTTGCCATACGTTGGTAGAAGGAGACGGGTTAAAGGAACGTGGAGAAGGACAATGGGGGAAGATATGAAGACATGGAACATTACATGGGATATCATCAGCAAGAAGGCTGCAGACCGGCAGTAGTCGTACTTTCTTCCGGAAGTCTTGCGTGCCTCCGAAGAGGACCGAGAAGGAGAGTATAAGAACAATTGAAATGTCCTATACCTGCTAACTCTCCCGCAATTTCCGGGAGTCTATTGGATTTTTTGTGTATCTTCCGGAATACACGCAAATCTCCCGGATTTTTGCTAAAAATCTCCAACAGCACCCCTACCCCCGTCTCCAAGACAGCACGACACCACGGGAGCGAGACAAAACAGCGTGCTGAACCACTGACGAATCTTCTGGAATTCTAAAAATGCCAAAGTGACATCATATGGTAGCAAGTATGATCAAATAAGTAAATATTGTTCACGTCATACATACATGTTCTTAAAAAGAGTTCAAAAGTGTTGCTTAATTCATAATGCAACTTTAACATCCGCAAGTTTAGTAATTGTATTATCATATTCCTGTAATTAAAACACATTTTCCACTGGTCTTCTTGATGTTACAGTCATTCTCGGAGACACAAACCTTCGCCTAATTCCACAACTGTGTGAAGTGGCCGTGAAATCGTAATCGCCGATATCATACCATGATGTCAACCCATCAACGACGCCTCACAATACGTCAATGTCATGTGACAGATGTTGTTTTCGCCGAAATCGTTGATGCGGAATTTGGCTAATTTTGACCTACGTCATGAATTTGGCAACAGTAAACAGGATGTACTTCACATGGGTAAGCTTCTAGATTAAACCAAAACGGCAGATGTCAACCTTGACCAAACTATTCCGTATATGGAACAGTCTGGCCAAATTTGAACATGTTTCTTAGAGTCGACTGTATATGGAAGAATGGGGCTGCACGTACGTATTTTTTTCTAATTCCTCCAATGGCCAAAACTATATAGATCTAATAAAAGTGACCTTCCATTCTTGGCTGTTCACACCTGCCCTCATGAGGTCCTGTTTCATGACGTCATTCAATCTCTGCTTTGGTGGTGCTCTTCGTCGTATGGTACCCTCGTCTGCTTTCCGTGCTCTTTTTGACAGTCTGTCTTCGCCCATTCTTTGCACATGCCCATCCCATTCTGTTTCCGACTAGTTTCATCTGTAGGCATTTTTCATGCCAATCTCTTCTCTCAATTCCTTCTCTTTCCGTCTATCTTCTCGGGTTACTCTACATATTCTTCTGGCCCAACTGTTTTCTGCTAATTAGCGATACGTGGAGCGAAAAGCTGAAACGGTTTACAAACTTAAGTATTGTGTAACAATTCTCATGATTCATAAAATAGTTACCGCACAGTATACATGATCAATGCCAGCAGCGGACGTGGCGTCGTTTGTATGTAGCAGGGTTTGCGTGCACTAGCAATGTGGCATGAACTTAACAGAGAATGCGCTTATTACCCCGACGAAGTCCGAACATTTAGGACTTGTTTATTGTCTCTTATATGCAAGGTGCTCTAAGGGCAAGGTGAAAGGTCCTCCTAAAACAATCGCCGGCTTGTTGTACCACGATCGAGAAGTACGCCTTGTTGCTGTGGGGACATCTCCGTTACACGTGGTATCGAAGAAGGCTTCACTCTCTTACTTGAGGTTAGGGAGGGAGGGAGGGAGGGAGGGAGGGAGGCAGGGAGGGAGGGAGGGAGGGAGGGAGGGAGGGAGGGAGGGAGGGAGGGAGGGAGGGAGGGAGGGAGGGAGGGAGGGAGGGAGGGAGGGAGGGAGGGAGGGAGGGAGGGAGGGAGGGAGGGAGGGAGGGAGGGAGGGAGGGAGGGAGGGAGGGAGGGAGGGAGGGAGGGAGCGAGAGTGGGAGATAGGGAGGGAGAGGGAGGGAGGGACAAAGAGAGGGTGAAACGGGGATGGTGACAAGTATGAGTGAGAGACAGAGAGAGAGAGTGGGCCTTCTTAAATTCTGCATAAAACATACACACGCAAGCACACGCGTACGCAAAATGTCGCCGTGCAAAATATAAAGCCAATTTTAATTGTTGTGAGGATATCTCCGTTAGGACCCCAACTTGTGGTACCACGAGTACGCCTACGTATAATGTGCTACGGCCTATGAGGACCTTTATGTTAGTGTCGTCGCGCATGGTCCATGGAACTCACTATATATATATATATATATATATGTATATATATATATATACTTGATAAAACAAACTGACGAACGTTATTAAACAACTAGTTTAAAAAAAACTAATCTAAGCAATCTTAGCTATACAATACGATTTTATTTAATGAATTGTTTTCTAGCTTTGTCAAGCTAAGTTGTAATGTACATTCACCTGTGTGTGTATTTTAAATTAATTCAGTGTATATGGTCTACCGTTTTTATTTTTATTTATGCATCTAATGTAGGAGGTTTGAGATTTTAAAGAAAATGCGCTATAAAAATATATTTATTATTCAGTAATATTGTTTAATAAATGACAACACTGCGTGCTCTCTTGTGCCCCGCAGGCATGGGGTTGTAAACATTAATGAAACTACGGCCGCTAGTGGCCAGAAGTTCGTATAATGGATCGTCCATATGTTATTTACGACAACGCCACTGCGGGATCTTGTTGACTAGGGCAGAAACAATGAGTAAGAGAGTGAACGTCCAGGGGGCGGGGTCGGGGGTTACGATGGACGATAACTGGAACATATCAATGTCCGCTAGGGGATCCGTGAATGGGTCGCAATGACTTTCAACTGCCGCAGATTCCGTTTGATTCATTTGAGCGCTGGCGATAGCCTGTAAAAGTTGTCGTCCGTCACGAAAACTTATAATAAGATCAACATTTTTGATCTTAGGAGGGAAGCAAGGTTGGTCACTGCTAACCTTTCCATGCAAAGTTGTAGTAGCGCACCAGGTTAACTGTTTTATTAATTGCCAAACTGGCATTGGAGTGCGTTCCAGACCTTTAATTGCACCCTCTCTTCAGTCTCACTTGTGGCTCACGAAAAACCTCCATTTGCACCCTCGTGAGGCTCACAAAACCTCCAACTGCATCCTTATGAGGTTCACTCAATTGCACCACCTTCTTGAGGCTCACGAAAAACCTCCAATTGCACCCTCGTGAAGCTCACAAAACCTCCAACTGCATCCTTATGAGGTTCACTCAATTGCACCACCTTCTTGAGGCTCACGAAAAACCTCCAATTGCACCCTCGTGAAGCTCACAAAACCTCCAACTGCATCCTTATGAGGTTCACTCAATTGCACCACCTTCTTGAGGCTCACGAAAAACATCCAATTGCACCCTCGTGAGGCTCACAAAACCTCCAACTGCATTCTTATGAGGTTCACTCAATTGCACCACCTTCTTGAGGCTCACGAAAAACCTCCAATTGCACCATCGTGAGGCTCACAAAACCTCCAACTGCATCCTTATGAGGTTCACTCAATTGCACCACCTTCTTGAGGCTCACGAAAAACCTCCAATTGCACCCTCGTGAGGCTCACAAAACCTCCAACTGCATCCTTATGAGGTTCACTCAATTGCACCACCTTCTTGAGGCTCACGAAAAACCTCCAATTGCACCCTCGTGAGGCTCACAAAACCTCCAACTGCATCCTTATGAGGTTCACTCAATTGCACCACCTTCTTGAGGCTCACGAAAAACATCCAATTGCACCCTCGTGAGGCTCACAAAACCTCCAACTGCATCCTTATGAGGTTCACTCAATCGCACCACCTTCTTGAGGCTCACGAAAAACCTCCAATTGCACCCTCGTGAGGCTCACAAAACCTCCAACTGCATCCTTATGAGGTTCACTCAATTGCACCACCTTCTTGAGGCTCACGAAAAACATCCAACTACACTCCTTTCCACCAACGCCCCGAGGTATATTCAAGCGGGAATTCTAGTTCTACTTCGGCAACGTTCCATTAACATATGCGTCGGAACCGGGGTGCTTTTTGTAAACCTCAAGAGGGGTGCACTTCGAGGTTTTTTGAGAGCATCAAAGTGTTTTGGGCGAGGATCAAGGGTCGGGTGCACTTGGAGGTTTTTGGAGAGCATCAAAGTGTTTTGGGCGAGCTTCAAGGGTGGTGTTCAATTTGAGGTTTTTGGAGAGCCGTAGCCCCCAATATTCATCACGTTCCGACGCCAGTGATTAATGTCAGTCCAGCTCAATTTAGGACGTAACAGAACCACGTAGGACAACAAACACAGTGGTAGTTGACCACCCTCAGTGCCAGCATAGAAAGGTCAGTGTGGCGACTAGCTTCTGTAACAGGCTGACTAGTTAAATGAGACCTCATAAGACCATAACATTCTAACCACAATATATAAAGATTAGTCAGTTAGTCTTCTTCACTTCCCTTTCCCATAACCCGTAAGGATCGTTGGGGCACCACTGACGACTTTTTAACCAGCTCTCTCCGCGTTTCCATGCTCTCCACAGCCTTCTGCGAGTCGGCGAACTCCAATCCTGTCCACGCTTTGATGTTGTCTTCCCACCTTTTTTCTGTCTACCTCTTCTTCTCCTCCCTCTCACGGTACCTTGCAAGATGGTCTTTGCAAGGTCATATGATCGTGAGACGTGGCCGTACCACTGTCAGGAGGTCTTCGTATGGCCTGATGGCTTGTTTGATCTTGTTGCGAACGTCTACGTTAGTAACACGGTCTTTGTATGATATGCTCAAGATCTTCCGAAAGCACCTCATTTCCATGGCTTGTATCCTCTTTTGTAGATCTGCTGAGAGGGTTTATGTTTCACAAGCGTATAGAAAGATGAACATGACAAGGGAGCGCATTATTTTCGAACTGACATTGACGTTACTGTTGTTGCATATGGGAATATATATATATATATATATTATATCCATATATCAAGTATTTGAAGCTTGTTACTGTTTCAAGTCTCTGTCCGGTAACGTTGACCTATGTGTTGATGCCTTGTGTGTTGTTTGCCACCAGTTTGGCCTTTTCGGCGCTGATCTCCATGCCATATGCTGTAGAGGTTTTGTCGAGGCATTCCACCACTTGGTGGAATGCCTCGAGTCAGTTAGTGTTGTCACCAAATAACGAGGGATACAGTCCTCAATTTTGATAGCCAGGTTTTACCCCAAATGTACCATGTCCGGTCCTGGTTTTGAACTCAGAACGCATGCCTAACAGATATGCTAACGCATCCTTCGCTCCCCAGTTTATGGGCCTGACTTAGGTATATTAAAATACCTCGAAGCATCAACTGCCAGGTTATGTGAGCGGACGGTGAAAATATGACATGCTTGTAGGACAGAATGCGCGCGACCTATATTGCACACTTCGAGTATGTACCGTGGCTTTGGAATCTAAATGCGAGGTTTAGCATTATATTCGACACACCCATGGCTCGGTATACCTATATCGCGGACGTAGGGCCTAAGCTGTACAAAGTACAGTTAATGCGACGCGACATGTGTTGTGGTAAATTATATTTAATGATGAATTTGTTTTGAATTGCTAGTGCATAATCAAAGATGGTTATGATATTGTCATGGTATGATGTAATTTACTAGAATTGTGCTGGTATTGTAAAATATCGCACGTGCATGTGTGTGTGTGTGTGTGTGTGTGCGTGTGCGCATGTGTGTGCGCGAGTTATGTCATACCAGTCAAGCATATAACATACTGTTCTTACATAGCGCGATACCCGGTCGTCAAGACAGGCGCCACCCGGCAAACACGTTAATTTCATCGCGAAGTGGAGCAACCCGGGGTGAACGAAAAGGCCAGACAACAAGTTGGTTTGATTGAGGGTCCAACGTTCTAGCAATTACGCTACTTCGTCTATGCATAAAGTGCAAAAGTCAACAGAGTTGTGTTTTCGCAAAACATGTTGCGTCGTACCATAAACTAGATCTAGATCTTTATTTATCCAAACCTGTTGACCAACCAAAATGTGTTTTATTGAACCAAGTTGTTTTCCAATAATTTGACATTTTCTGTTTATTGTGGATGTTTCGACGCGAACTATTCTTGATGTAGAATAATGGTAAATAGCATGCGAGCTTAACTGCAATGTCAGTTCATAAACAAATAATTGCATAAATATATTTAAAAAATGTTGGTACTTTACAACGTATGTGTACAGTTTAAACAACATTTAGTATAATAATATATATTATTTTAATATATGTCCGTAGTGGAAATTGTCGGGACTGTGCAACGCGTCCGTTATGGCCAGGTTACCACTATAGACAGGTAGTAAACAATGCGAACCAGTGATTTGTGACTTTCATAACTATCCATTGTAGACCGGTTTTAGCTATTGTCAGGTGTCCGCCAATGCTGCTATCGGTGTATTCAGTTTATAAAAACATTATCTTATTGTTTACAATAAAACGATCAAATTTTATATCTTTAAAATCATAGAACGAACAGCAAAACTAACATTCCCGCTACCAATGTTCCCATTTATTGACCTCGAATTCGTCAAATGATGTTTACACCACAAATATCCAGTTCAACAATGTGTTTAGAGTAAACAGTTTAAGTACGGAGTTTGTTAAAGGGGTACTGTGTGTGCTCTGCTGTTTACTCTGCGTAATTTATGTGTGTGTGTGTTAAAATACACGTATCGGGACATTGCGACATGTACGTGTGATTTGTCGCCTATAAAAACATGCGACCAAATAGGCGTACAGGTGGTATGTGGCAACATGTTGACGCGGCATCATTTATGCGATAACCTGTCAAAAATAAGAACCCTGTTGCTGTAACGTCGATTAATTAACCGGGTAGTCCATCTGTTGTTTACGACATCCGAGGTGGAGACGTTGTTGACCCGTGTGGAAGTAATAGGCGAGACCGGAGCGAGAGTGAACGAATGAAAGGGGTGGGTTCATAATTAGAACATTTCAGTATCCGCTCCGGGCCCGGTGAATGTTTCGCGATAAAGTTCAACCGGATTAATTTCTTCGGTCAAGGATGCGGTTCAGCGGTGCGCAGCAGTGACCCTGTCCATGAATAACAGCGAAAAGTCGTGGTCTTTACCGAAGATCCTGACTGACAGTTGTAAAAACAGCGCAGTAACTACGGGTCTTTGTGAACTATTGTTCGATTAACTTTCACATAATTTTTTTTATTTTATAACGAATTTGACCAGACATGGGACCTATGGTAGCGCGAAGTTTACTGTTAATAACACACAGTACCACTTCGATAGTGGCACCTGGAAAATACAGCCACCTCGCAATTAAGATCATTTTACGACAGTCCCAAATTATTTATGTAATAGTAAAGCATAGGAAATTAGTTGCGCTAATACGGTCACCTTGCCATTCATATCAATTTTGCCCAGTCTCAAGGGTGACTTTAATAGTAACGTTCCATTTGTTTTAGGCGCTTCTATTGTGTTATTTGTCAGTTTTTGACGTGTGTACAAGGTGAATAATACAATTTTATATGACGTATATTCGTCCGGGATCCTGCAGAAAGTGTAGATGGAACGACCGGTTTATTTCAGTAGTGAAGGTAGAGAGATAACGTAGAATAATGTTAAAGGACGTTGACGCCACTTGCCACACCGGAGCAACCTGCGAGCAGGCGAGTATCAAGAAGCGCATCGTTCGGGACGGGTTGAGGGCGTGAGTCACCCAGTCCGGTCGCCGACACTAAGTACAGGTGCCGCTGTTTATGTGGTGAACGGGTGCGACTAAGTACGTAACGACTGAAGTGCCCCGTTCGCAAACAACTCCATAGGTCCTCTCTACAATGACCTATGGTTATCTTCTCAAACGGTCTGGCGGTGTTGCAGCGGAACCGCCGGGTGCATCCCGCGGTGTCCGGTTGAAGACACGACTTATGCGCCAGAGTTAATAAATTCTGGCGTGACACTCGCTTAGTGGGTAATGTCCCAATTAACTGTTGATAATGGCAGTACATCTCCAGACTTGGGATTTTAGCAACAACTGACGGGTTCAGCTAAAACTGAGGACAAACCTTTATATCTAAGAGTATGAGTAAGGGGAGTAAGGAAGTGTGTTTTAAATGAATAGGTCGAGGTCATGCAAACAAGAAAATATACCATGACATACGGAAATTGCGGGATTTGAGCTTCCCGTTTCTATTCACACCACCTTCCTGCTGATAGTCGCACAGAACCCACGTCTTCCTCTCTCCCAGCCCAAATTCTTTCGTCTTATTCCACGCGACATACCCATTTCTTTGAGATCACAAATGCGTGGCGGCACAGTTGCCATAATATCAAACTTTTTCCGAGAAGATCATAAACGTATAGACACATAGAACACAATCAAGACAAAGCACAGGTTTGGTTGAAGGTTCTGTTAACACCTTTTATTTTTCCATTTCGCATACAACATTCACCATCGTTACCCACCCATCGTCGTCGCCATCACGCCAGACATATATGAATTACAGTGTATATTAACACTTGTTGGAAGCTCGTGAGACATTGCCTTGGCGGCAGACGAACACGTTGTCCGACCAACTGACGCGAGACTAGATGGTCACATAGCCGAGACTTCCTCTCAACATGCAGATGGCAACAAGACCGTATCGGTCGCTATCACAAGACACCCTTGCCGTAGCGACAGTTCATCCTCGGGCTGTCAGACCCTCCAAACAACGACAATCGTATAAAATACACGCAACTGTATTTACAATAGACATGCGCCGTCGCGCCGGCAAGGGCACCACAGTCTTGAGTTGGATATACCGATAATTAATTATGCGAACAGTATAATTTAAACTAAAGCTACGGCGGAATGCATATTTGAAACGACTTCGTGTAACTTTCAGTCTGTCTCACATAAAACTCGCTCCTGACATTCCCACCAGCACAATACAACGTTTCAACACGGGGTGGGGAGGCAGCGAAGCACGGAGGATACAGGTACACCACGACCTCAGTGCTACAGTGGTGAACACGCCCGCTACACTGATGCCGCCTGCGCCTCTGCGTTAGAGTGTGGCGATGGAAAACCGCGCGTGTTGGCTAACAATGACTAGACTTGTGACGGCAGACGGCAGTTCCCCTTTCCTCCAACTTCACCCCTCCCCGCCCTCCCACAAGTCGGCTGGCAAATAGCAGGCCGGACGGTCTATAAATACTGATGACGGTAAACTAAAATTCGGGGAAGCGCTTTTTGCGTGCAGAACGTCGCAAACGTGGAAAAGCAGCAATTGTTTATTAGGAACAAACGTCGAGGGAGTTACGAAGATGAAATTATTAGCCGCGGTGGACATTTTTGAGAAGGTTACCGAATGACGACCACCGTGGCATCGACTGTATTAATACTGCAACCGGTCTCACCGACCACGTCTTCCCCTATGATAGCAGACCTATACCCGTCTTCAGTGATGGCAATACAATGTCTGTGCAATGCAGGATTTGTGTCAAAATCAAGACCAACACCCATCGAATCTCACTTGCATAGAAATGAGAGCCCGTCTCGCGGAGAACCTGTGCAACGGTGCAAGAAGCCGGAATAGTTAGTAGCATACGCTCACAAGCACGCTTAAATGCCGTAGTACGTTCCAAGATGATGGCGTACGCACAACACCAGATGACCACTTCCGGTGAACAACTAGTGGAATTAAATAACATTTCTTAAAGTATCTCTCACGCCGTGGACAATACGGCAACCATGTTTGTCAGGACAGTCCCTAAGCTGTTGGAACATACTAGCAAGCATTCTGCAGTAGCAATTCAAACGAACAACAATAGAATAATAATACTACGATTTCGGTAGACTGGCACGATAAACAGCTTGAAAATAATTTATGACACACTCCATTCGTAGATAGTCCAGCTGTAAATTAAGTTATTTAAATTAATACCCGGTTTAGCAAAAACAACGAGCTGGTATACAGCCTAGCCTAGAAAGAGAGAACGGCCATCACTACAGAGCGCTGTCATTAACAGTGAGATCATTGTCTTTGGACGTGACCAGCTTAAACTGGAGCATGCCAGCACCACTCGCAATGGATCTGTCGCCAATACATTAACAAAGCAGGCAGCCAGTTAATGCGAAAATAAATTAATAGCAAAAACAGCAGCACTGGAATCGGCTAAGAAAGTTAAAACTGCATAATTGGCATACAGTTCCATGTGTTTAACGACCAGCCCATCTCTGTTTTAGCCAAATGGATTTTAGACCTTGTATGGTCGTCGAAATAGTAACGGCAACGATATGTAATCGTTGCTGAACTTAACAATGATAACGTGAGCCAAACTTGAATATGAACAAAAAAATGTAACACAAAATGTCCCTGCACTAAATCAGCGAGATACAAAGGTTCCGATTCCTCCTTTATGCCATTTTCTACAGCTTATGGTGTCAGAAGTGGGATGCGCACACACATACACAAACGTTTTCCACGTCTCATACATACAACAGGGTGCACATAATATTATTACACAACAATTTAAAATATACATTGATTTTACCATCTGTACAGCAGATATCATAGAAAAGTTTAAATAGGTACCTAAAATACTAAATTATTTAGTATTAATTTTCACTAATGATGAAATCTCTTAATGGGATGAGGTGAAATGCAATATGTGATGGAGTTCATAGTATTGGGACGGGACATGATATAGCATAAACAATGTCGCTAAATCAAACAGCATTACCTCAATAAATCTACATTATAACTATATAACAACTGCTTATTTAAATTACATACACTGTGAAATGTTACTGCCCAGAAGTGTAACAAAATGCCCAAATCATAAGCAGCAACAGTTCACAGTGCATGCATAATTTTTGTTATTCTTAACGTTTTAAAGAGATTGTCATATCTGATATTAATATTATAACAACAAAGGAATACTGATTACATATCCCCAGCCATCGCAAGTGTCATCTGGGCTATAAAACCTCAAAATAAACAGACTTTATAAGGATTTTGCTAAAATTGAACAACGGCAAACATCAATTAACTAGCTAACTAACCAGTAATGAATGAACGAGCGATGAAGAGCTCGGTTTTAATCACGCGGCCAGTGGCCAAGTGCCACCAACCACCAAATGAAGTGAAAGACGCAGTTGTGGCACATCGAATCAACCATTAACTCAAGTAAAAACCATCCTCTCCCTCCGTTCACACTGACTAGATCTAGACACATCGATCGCTCCAGAATATTCTTGTCCAGCACTTTTTGTTATCTCCATCGTTGGAGAGGCTAGAAGATGAGCCAACAATCAGGCCTCACATACAGCTGGTGTAAAATGTTCACACGCACACACACATATTAGTAGATATTGATATATGACAGTATGTGTGTAGACATGCATATAGAGGCGTACACACATGTGCACGTACATACTCGGACAGATACATACAGAGCTATAGCACTTTATACAAACACACTTTTCTCTTTCGCTGTACAAAACGTATCACAGTTTCATGAAGATAAACACTAGAAGTCACCTTTCCTCGTGCAGTGTTCTCCGTCGTTCCATGGCAAAGTTGTGTTGTCAATGTTTTTGTTGGCCGCGTGCGGGCGGCTCAAACGCTCAATGACAAACATCGAGTGCTACGCATAGCACATGGCACAACTGCAGCAACTTCTGGTTCGGTTCCGCAACCTTCAGTAAGTTTAGCACGAGTCTAATCCGGGATCTAGCCACTCGGTATGCCCGAAAGCAAACAGCAGAGGCGATGGGTCATTGTAACCAGTTTCTACTTCTGCAGGAAGAGGGCTAGGCACACCACTGAAGCCAGCATTCAGTGACAGCCATCACTGTGTCAGGCCTAATGACTGTCACCGCGATGTGGCCCAAATTGAACCAACCGCAGCACCATAAGCAATCACAAAGAGTCAGTCAAGCATGACGCCATCGGCTGCCCTATGTCATGAACTTCATGATGGCCCGCAGTGCATACAGCAGCTCTCCCTGTAAACGAGCCTCCAACAACATCAGGTTGATGTGAACCTACAATGGAAGCGGAGAGAAATTTAATAACTCGGCTAAGTAAATAGCTGGACTGTTGCGCTAAAGTTAAACCAAACCGACCTCATCCTGCCCAACGAACTGTGACCGAATTGTACCTTTCATATTTATTACAACTTTGGTTTCCTTGTATTTTCAAATAAAAAATATAAAAATAAAAGATAAAATAAAGATTCATTTGTACCTCAGATCATATCATTGTAATGACTACTATATTAATGAAATTATTTTATCTTACATATCTTTTGAGTCTATTACAACTTTGATTTCCTATCAACCTGTTCTAGTTACCAGGTAGACATCAAATGCATACTTTGTTTTGGAATTGGTAGGATTAGTTAGCATTCATACAACACAGCATATAACATTCGAAACATGATCATATTTTGATCAAATCCACAAGTAAAACAAACTATTACAGTGCTTACATTGTAGTAAAAAGAACGATGACGCCAACAAATAAACTTTTACTACACGTTTAACTCTATAACATATCGACCCATCTGTTGACGACTTTAATATGGCTTATCTTTAGTATGCGCCTCTGAGCTTGGTTTCCGAGGATTTAGAATTTTTGGATTTAGGCAAAGAAGTTACCTTACTATTATCGTTAATACACAACCAATTATAAGACGGATGGCGTACCTTCTCGGAGTGCTCGAACTCTCGCATGTAGCTGTCATAGTCCTTCTTGCTGACGCGCTCGGGGAAACACGTGACGATCTTGATGTAGTTCTTGAGTGGACGCTCCAGTAGTTGGTTCACCTCGCTGTAGTTGTAGTCATCGTGTCGGATCCCAAACAAGCAGTGGATGTAGTTCCATATGGCACGGCGGAATGCTGACGTGTCCACGTTCGCCTTCTGACCCATCCTGAAAGCAAGGAGAGATCATTATAATTGTACGTACAGCTGTGTTGTTCTCCTCGTTTCCCTATTTGGCAAGGGTGAGGTTAGCATTGATTCCGATTTTCAATTTCTGTTATCTTTTTTC
>CAXEFP010000991.1:0-16551 GCA_963995525.1 Escarpia spicata | reverse complement strand
AATACACTCAGGTGGAGTATCCATTGTAATCATAAATATTATAGACAACACAACAATATTTTTATAACTTTCATAAGAAGTCATTTATACATGTCATGGAATTATAATAAATAAGGCTGTGGCAGAGTTTCACTATCAGAGTAGTCAACGTAATTATGCATGTCTTTATTGTGTTCAATTATCCATAAACATGTGTAAGACATTTTTTGTATATATTCGTTGTAATCATCAAATTGTATACTGCTGAATTATCAGTCAAAGAGTGCAATACTTTACATTTAGTACATAGTCTTAAAAGAAAATAATGTGACTTTATTTCCTGTAACTTTTTCCAAGCCAAAAATGTGGCATTAATTCTGCCCACCATCATTTACAACGTTTCTCAGTAGCTGTGTATTTTGATATAATTGACCAGTGGACAAGGTTCAACTTGAACAAACAAAACTGTGTGTGGAAACCATTTATGTTAAGTTTCCTGTTTGCTGAAATTTGAGTGATACAGACTTTGTAATTCACGGCTTTCATAACTTTCATACATAATATTTCACATAATTGAATCACCCTTGGTACAGGAAGGTAATGTAGAAAGTAGCTATAACAGGGCTAGTTTCAGTGCTTAATTGCTCCCCTAACCTGTAGCTGTAAGGGGAAAATGTAGCTATAATGGGAAGTAGCCATAACAGGCCTAAACCCATTCTAACACCATCTTGACTTCTCTTAAAAGAATTAAGCCACACTGCAATTAATCTGCAAAGACCATTCGTATGCAAATATCCACCACGAGCCAGATACTCATTCATATGACTTGAGTGAACTGGAACAATGTAGAGTGAACGAACTTGCCCAAGGTTCAAAATGGCAGCAACAGGATTCAAACCATTGCACTCAAGGTCAGTTATGGTTAGAATTATTTAGGTTTAGTGTTTTAATGACTACGCAGTTGACCGCCCTCCTGGTCAACTCATCACATGGCTTAGCCAGGAATTGTTCATTTAATATGCACAGTGCACAAAGTAAAAACTTATTATTTGCAAGGTGCATAGTTAGCCTAACTTTGCAAACATCCTAATAATAATTATCACCCATGGTTTAAGATGGTGATTCCGGGTAACAGAACTGAAAAAGGTCAAGGTTCCTTTAATGCATGTGGATGAATAAAGCACAAAAGTGACTGTTGTAAATGGTTGGTAAAAACGGAGCCCTGGCGAAAACACCGATAAAATATAGTGACATAATGTTTTTAATTGTGTAATATTTTGAGCATACATAGGTGTGATGTTTTGAAGTTACCCATATTGTTTTAAAATTAATTTGTTCTAAAAAGCCTACAGCAGCCCAAGACAACTTCTTGGACAAACTTATAGTGTCTGCAGCAGCATCCTCTGTGTCTTCGGGTGAGGTATATGCACATAGTTTTTTGTTATGCTATAGGTGCCAATGACTAGATTTACTGTGAAGAAAGCTTTTCCTGTGGTACACTTTGCTGATTTGATTGCAGGAAAGAAAAAATAGGTAAAAAGTATTGTTCAGACGAAAACTAACAGGAAAAAGAGTAAGAGACAAAAGTTCCAGATTATATATATATATATATATTTATATATATATTGTTACAACTATTTTTTTTAGATTATAAAATTACTTTTGTGTTAAAATATGTTGTGTTTGGAAGGTACATGTGGGTCATGTGTCAAATTAACATATTTTCAGGAAGTTTGAAAAATTGACATCTCATCGTGGAATTTTTAAAATATACAAAAAGAAAAAAATTAAAGTTGAATTATTATGATAGTAGAGTAAAAGTAGATACATATAAAACAAAGATTATTGCTAGTATTCCTGACAATAGATGCTAGCAATTTGGACATTGTAACATAATACCTATAGGGATAACAATGAAATACATTCTGCTGAAATCACTGTTGGAATTAACGAAATATTTTCCTCATTTTTTTAACCGGTATACCCATACACCTCCATTTTGACATATTTTGCATACATAACCTGTTAAATTTCATTTAACTGTTAAACAATAACGTCTGTGGTTTTGGGTGTTTACCGTATATTCACATACTAGGGAATTACAGAAAAAATGTACGTGTATTTTTTGTAGATGTGCTCAACTATAGACACTTAACCATTACCAAGCAGGAAGTCTAACTAGAACATGACCCCAGAATGTGTTCTATGAAGCTATGCAGTTAGTAACAGAAACTGCCCAGTGGCCACTAATGTCCTCATGATTAATTACCCTATGGGGTTGGCTGGGTAGGGTGTGGGGCATATTCCCCAGACTGACACTTGAAGGGGTCATGTTCTAGTTAGACTTCCCGTTTGGTTACATACGAAGAATAGTGCAGTGTATTTTTGATAAATGATTTACTAAATTCACATGCTATGACATAAGTGCATTTGTGTAGGCAGACTTTCATGTGTGATTGCAGAAAGTGTTGACTGTAAAATGGTAGATTTCTAGATGATTTTAATAAGCGGAAGGATATTTGGCAGCAATTTGCCTGTGTGACCTGTTTGCGGAGTAATACTTGCAGGCATTTGTAAATATTGACGGGTGTCACGCATACAGGCATTTTACAAGAACTATGAGTTTGCAATTGTTTTAAAAATCTATCAGCATGTCAATGAGATGATGATAACAGCAGGTGAGAAGTTTAAGACATTTTGTAAGTCACATTTTCTTATAATCAAAACGTTAACATGGTCGCCTATGGGAAAATCAACTGTGTATTGACCACTGAAAACAAGTTGGGAGCCACCCTGGATAGTGTAGCTAGATTGTTAACACTGACCAAGTGTTTAGTTCAGTCATTTAACAAGTCATATAACTTGTATACAGTGTAGTAAATTGGAACTGAATATGGTAACACGAAGTACAAGTAGTTTTAGTATATGGAATTGCAATACTTTTTAAAATAATTATCTGTGGTCTGCTATAAATGACATGTTGCACCATGCCATTGCTGGAGGGAGTCAGGCCTCAAATGAATGATGTGAGATTAATTAATGAGCTTTTCTAATGGAATTTTTTTAGGATGTCAACCAAATTAATGCAGTTATTGTAATGCAATGTATAGTTATGTTTTGCAATGACGTTATTTAAATAATAAATAATTTCACGGTTACTAAATATTTAAAAATAAAACAGGCATTTATGGCCTTGTGTACATCACACACCACAAACAAATGAAAACGTTAATTGTACCTCTTTTATTGACTAATGTCAGCCCTACAGCTGGTATGTAGTGAGTTTGTTTATATAAAACATATAAGTAAATACACAACAGAACGCCATCCAGGTAAACATTATTATAAATTATACACAGTTATTATAAAACTTAATTTTAAAAATTAATAAAATATATCCAAAAGTAGTTGTACTAACAGTGTTAATTATTTGTCATTGCAAAGGCAAACCTAGGATTTATATGTTGGGGCGTTTCCAAATGGATATCACCGTAAAGCTGGGTATTGTGTGTCATCATTCGCTGTACATTGCCTGATAGTGTGGGATTTCTTAGGGGGTTTCCAGGCAACGGGAAAACCTCCCTTGGTACATTTATATCACAAACAGATTATATGTTACTTAAATTGCTTGCCAATGTATGTAGGGGGCACTGTGCACAGACCTCCCACTAAAATTGTGATGGTGATGGCTGAACCAACTTGCATCTCTTTCTCTACACCCTCCTTGGTCAGGTGCAGGCATGGGATAATTTCAATTGTTAATTTGTTAATTCAGTTAACTCAAGTAACTTAATTTAATTAATTAACTTTCTCAAGAGAAATAACTGAATAAAATTTAATAAATTATACCCTTTTGGGAAGAGGTTAATTTAATTAATTGAAAACATCTCACTTCAGTTTCAATTAACTTTGTTTTACTGGGTATTAGTTGATGCATTCCTGATGTAATTGTCATTGTGAGTAGATACAATTAGCTTTCATGATAATAACGCACACCCGGAGCAGTCAGTGACACAACTGACAAGAAAGATAACAATCAGTTAGGTTCAAGCAATTGTTTGAACGGGGCTCAAATGTCAAGCCAGGGTTAGTTTGTGACTGAGGTGGATGAACTGTGATGTTCAGTTGGTGAACAAGTGCTAAGGTTGTATTATGTATGAGAATGTTCTGAGCTGGGTTCAGTTACAAACAATCAAATAAATCAGTGGTGCCTTGCAGCCTGGCTAAAGAACAAAAGGGATATTGAACCATGGACACTGACAAATGCTAATTCCCCTTCTGAACAAACAATAGCAACTGTGGACAAGCCAGGAGTTCTGCCACTGCCAGCAACAGTTTGCTTCATTAGCTTGTGAAACCCATCTAAGTACAACAAGTTTTTGTAGTCTGGAGGTTTTTAACCTTATGACAAAATTCCAAAATATAAATGTGTGAAGTAAACACAATTTGGCAATACAATATTTAACTTTAATTTTCAAAATGTGCTTTCCAATTTTAGAGACATTTGTACAATGTAATTATACTTTACTAGAAGGCTTGCCTTGTTAGACATTTTAAATTTAATTGACCTTATAAATAAGTTAATAATTTAATTGGAAAATAGCACAGTTAATTGTAATTTAATTAATTAACTTTCCATGTTACTAGGTCAGGTAACAACATAAGATAATGTTTTTCAACACCATCTACATCCATTGTCTACATCCGACCAGGGTCCACCAGGTTTTCTGCCAGGCAGAAATGGCAACCAGGAGTGGAAATAAAGTCACAGGAAAAGAGTCACGGAAATAAAGTCTGTTTTGCTGAAATCTGGAGTCTGTTTAAATAATGTTAAATAATAATCATTGAAATCCTAAGGTGTTATGCAGTTAGGCAACTATTGTTGCAATACCGTCTCTTCCCCAGACAATACCCAAGTTGGTGGCCACCAGTATGCTTAGAATGACTTAATTTTTCCTTTTTTGTTGTCTCCCTCTCTGGGCCTATATTTTTATTGCAAAGGATGGTTTATTTCCTTAAAGGGAAACAAAAGGCAATTTTTAGGTTCTGATATTTCATGTTGTCAATTTTGTACTTGTAGTAATGTTGAATGTTCATAAATGTTTATTTAGTTTTTTTATTTCACACAGATATGATGGGTTTACACATTGACAAATTGTCCATAAGAAATCCCTTAAAATCCTGAGTGGGAGTATAAATAGGTGAACCAGAGTACTTGTGTGGATGAAATGGGATAATGATTGAGGTGCAGTTACAATATAATATGTGTTTTCTAAGCACAATATGAACCAGGCATAGGAGAATTAACTGGAAAAGTTGATTAATTAACGTAGTTTTCAAAAAAATGTATTAAATTAAATTAACCTCACACATTTATCCGATCAATGAAAATAAATTAACTTAGCATGTTTTCTCAGTTAAATTACATTAACTTTCAATTAAATGTATAATCAACTTTTGAATTGAATCCAGGACAAAAGCCCCTTTGGACAAAAGCCCCTCGGACATAAGCCCCTCCGACAGAAGCCCCTCAGTCTATATAATAATTGTGTATATATATATGTATGTATATATAAATGAATACATATATATGTATGTATATATATACATATATATATTCAAATTCAGTCAGTCAATCTAAATATGTAGTACAGCTGTATATATTTTTCTTACAGTAACAAACAACATAAAGCAAGTTTCCCTTCAGTCTCTGCCTGGCTGTCTGGGTACACGGTGGGCACAAATAAAGTCACAGGAAAAAGCCATGTTTTGTGTAGTAAAATAAGTCAATAATCAATCAATATCAATAAATACATTTATTTATTTCAGATACATTATATGACAAACATAACACGTTTAGACAAATCATCAATCAAAATAAGTCATGCATACAATATATGAAAGAAATTGTACATAATGAGATAATAAAAGAGAAATCTAGTTATCTACAACAAAATGAATTACAGGAAATAAAGTCACAACATAATTTTATTTGAACACTACATACACTGAATACAACATTTTGCAATTATTCACCCAGATTTATTTATATTGTAAATACAAAGAACTCAAAATTTAGAGTTTTTCCTGTGACTTTATTTCCTACATTGAAATATATATATATATAGTATATAATAATATACATATATATTCATATACACGATGTATTCAGTATATATAATGTATTATATATAATGTATTACATATACTGAGGGGCTTTTGTTCGAGGGGTTTATGTCCGGGAAGGGCTGATGTCCGAGGGGCTTTTGTCTGGAGGGGCTTTTTGTGCACTTTAAAACAAGATAAACAAAAACTAATCCCTGTCCCCATCTGTAGCATGGCAAGTAAGCCAATGAAACATAATTTCATTGTACATATATCCCTAAAACTTGAAAGCACATATTTGAGAATTTAAGTTAAAGACAAAAATAGCCAGATTTGTTTCATCTATCACATTTATCCGTTGGGATTTTGTCATGTGGGATTATATACAGAAATACTCCATACTCCAGATACACCACAGATAGCTATAGAAGCAAACCCCCATGTAAACCCAGCCAGTATTATTACATACTCTCAGTCACTCTGTTACATTCACAGGTCACCCAATTATCACTGACTGACACTAGCTGGACATTGAGACTGTTCAAACAAGGGTAAATGTTTCCCCCTGACAGTAGGAAAGAGATATGCATATAATTTGTATTCAAAATCAACAAATACATGTATAGTACATTAATGTTACATAATATATATTTATTAACTAATTCATATATATATATATAAGTAAACATATATACAGTGAACCTTTTTTTCTAATATTACACAGTGTCCTACATTCATAGTTTCATTGCTTTACCTCCAGATCATTATATCACAATGACAAAATTAAATAATTCTACACCATGGAAATATATAGTGTGAATGAATGGTGTGCTTGGTTAGTACGGTATAATGCATAAGGTCTACTGTGATTACAGTAGTAATGCTGTTGTTTTATATATGTGTATAACAATGCTAATCCTGTACACTGTATATGCCGAAATGTGGGCTCTGTCAACCTGAGGTAGAGAAGACTAGTATTGGGCTGAGTCACAGGCCTAGCCTTGGGATTAGAGGGAGCACAGCACAAGTTGGGGGCAGAACAACGCTATTTCAGGGACCTCGCGACCCTGTCATGTAGACGGCTTTGTATCACGTCCTGTCAGGATTGGTCTGGGGAGGCTCTGAATTGTTCAATTCAGGGCATGATCGACCATGTGAACACAGGAAATGTTTCGGCAGAATCTGTGTTACACCAACTGAGGACTACCTTGCAGTTATCACAATCAATGGCAACTGCTTGGTCGGATGGGGCTGCATTGGATTGTGCGATGGCATACAACATCTTGTTGCACCAACGCGACCTCATCCTATGGGGGTCTCTACCCTTTTATCCCATGATGAAAGGGAGAGCCTCCGCACGGCGCCATTTGGGTCGTCGTCCCTGTTTGATGAACTGCCAACTAGGTTGCAGTTACGAGACAAGATAGTTGGTCGGCAGCGGGAACATGCCTTATACCGTTCCTCGACACCTTTTCCCGGAGCTCAGTCCTAGCGACCTTCCCCTCATTCCTACTGGCCAGCTCACACAAGAACTGCATCGCGACGACAACCTACTATGCTCCCTCCCTCCTCACATCCATGGCCCTTTCTGGCCGCCAGAGGACGTGGTTCAGGCCATTCCTTTCGTGGTCGAGGAGGGAGGAAATATAAATTGTGACTGTCTGTGCTAGGCTCCTCGGTCAATGAGCGGCCCAACCATCACATACCCATCGACTCTGGGCTCTCCAGGGATACCACGACAGGCGGTCGTGTTATCTCCTTTACTTACAGGGAAGGTGGGAGCTCGACTATGCATGGAGACGAAAGAGGTGCAACTAGTGGGTGTGCAATGTTTTGGAGGTCGGTTTCCGTCTCCGTTTCCGAGAATGTCCTCCATGACATGTACCCTTCACCATTTCTAGACAAGGGCTCCCTCGTGAAGCGGAAAGCACTCCAGGCAATGATCCAGACAATGCGACAAAACAAAGTAATCGAGATGGTCCACGACAATGCTGTCTCCCGGGTTTTACCTTGTTCTAAAGAAGTCAAGAGGATGGAGGCCTGTTATCGACCTCTCATTTCTCAACACTTTCTTAGAAATTCCCCACTTCACGATGGAGACTGCAGAAAGCATTCGGTGATCTCTGGGTAACATCCATCGATCTTGTAGACGCCTATTTCCACATTCCCATCCACAGTGGTTACCGAAAATGTCTTCGTTTTCAGACTCGGGATGCCATATACCAATTCAGAGCTCTGCCGTTTGGCCTCTCTGCAGCAACCTGGGTGTTCACCAAGATTATGGCAGAAATCAAAGTGCTGGTGCATGTGATGGGCATCAATCTCTGTCAGTACCTGGACGTCTGGCTAATATTCTCGACATCTCGCGATCAGTGCCTCCGAGACACTGTACAAGTGCTCGGTCTCTGCCACACGATTGGCCTCCTGATTCACGAAAAGAACTCGGACTTGATTCCCACACAGAAGTTCATTTTTCTGGGATATCAGTTCGATCTGATTTCCTACCAGGTGACTCCAACATCAGAACGATTTCATAAACTCAAGGAGCTGATTCGCTCATTTCTTCTCCGACAGGGAGGATGTGCTCGTACATGGCAGATCCTACTAGGTCTGTTTGCTGCAACAGAAAAATTAGTTCCTCTGGGACGTCTACACACCCGCGAAACCCAACATTGCATCTCACAACATTGGGATTTCAATGCATCAACCAGCAACCTGTGGATACCTCTTTCCCCTACTGTGGAGGAGAATCTCCAATGGTGGATGTCGGAACACAATGTGGGCAATTAACTTGGAAAGTTAATTAATTAAATTACAATTAACTTATGTTTTTCAATAAAAATAAATTTACCTCACATTTGCCAAGTCAATTAAATTAGCTCCCCAATTGTTCATTTAAATTAACAATTAACTTTAGTTCAATTGACAATTAATTTCAATTAACTTTAATTAAATTACCAGTTAACTTCAACTCAGTTAACAATTATTTTAATACAAAACAAATAACCATTATGTGTAACACACTGCAAGGACACTAGTATAGAATAATTACATTGTATAAATACCTAAAACTTGAATGTTAAATACTGTATTGCCAGATTGAGTTCACTTTTCACATTTTCCCTTGGGATTTTGTCATGAGGGAGTTCACTTTTCACATTTTCCCTTGGGATTTTGTCATGAGGGATTATATACAGAACACCTCCAGACTTCAGATACACTTTGCACTTGGATGGGTGATCCAAGCTACTGAAGCAGAAGTGAAACCTTGAAAATGTCCACAGCTACTGTTTATTAAGAGGGTGGATTAGCACCAGTCAGTGTCCATGGTTAATATCCCCTTTGTTCTTTAGCTCTTATCTGTCATAACCCTTCCTTCCAGCAGAAAAGGTTATAACACATAATATGACTAATGACAATATTATAATAATATGACATATGCTACCCCTTACCCAAAGCGAAAACTAACAGGACCAAGAACTGTTTTATTAACTACTGCCTTCTGTATATATATATATGTATATATAAACATATATATATATATATATATATGAATATATATTTATGCGTGCATGTGTCTGCTTATAATCTGCTTAACAATTATGATCAACCTTGCCTTTTTGGGTTACCACTGACCACTTCCAGTGTTATTCCACCTAACTGCATAGATTGATGTCACATTTTTATAGAGTTAAGGATGGGGGCTTTTGACCAGGAGGGCCTTTGACTATTTTCTAGTTAACGATGGCTTTTAACTTTGATGAGGTATCTTGACCAGAGGACTTTTGACAAAGAGGCTTTAGACTGGGAGGTCATATGACTCTATCCTGATATACACAGATGATTTACTTCATGTAGCTCCTTCTGCCAAAGGACTTCAAGCATTACTTGATATATGTATTATCAATGAATGTTTCATATACTAGCCACAAAACGAAACTGTGCATAGGAAGAAAGGCACCGAAATGTAATGTAATGGATTGATTTTGCTCAATGTCGATTAACATAAAACAGAGACATGTAGACAATACCATAACATGACTTTCATTGGAAAATTACATAATGCAAAGTGAGACAAAGCCATTGTGTGAAAACAAAGAAAATGCTGCTGTAGGGTCTTTCGTAATAGGTTTTGTAATGGTTACATAAGACAGACGTTTGGAGAGCTGCTGGTACACCCAACTGGAAAAACACGAAGCACAAGCCTGACATTCCACAAAGGTTCCATACCCACATTTCATCAATGAGGAGTTGAAGCACTGCAGTGATCATCACAGTTGGAGGACACACCCGTAATTAATCTTGTGATGTTCAAGTTTGCCACTGAAACTTGTATCATGCACAGTTTCTTATTGTGGCTAGTATATATGGAAGTGAACATGACATTCAACATAATGCCAACAAATTCCTGGTCATGTACTAGCTTTGAGTCTAGAAATGCAAATTTTGTTAGGGAAATGACCTTTGGAAAAAAGAAGCTAAACTTTACATCTCATGTAAATATCTTGGACATGTCATTTGTAACATTAGTCTTATCGGATGAGGTTGATGTTCAAGCCAAAGTAAGACTTCTGTATGCTAAGAGTAACATGTGTCAAAGATATTACTTTTGTTTAACAGCGATTACATTTTTGTAATTAATAATTAGTTATTTGCATGTGTGCTTTATGGGTAAGTTGTAGCAAAGCAAATAGCAATTTGCCATTGCTTATAACAACTTGCAAAAAGCTCATCCTTTCGGTTGATACTTCATTGACACATACACAGAAAGACGATGTTTATCGTAACATAATTTGCAATGCATGTTACTTATAATGTGCTCAACTGATTGGCCAACCAATCGTCTGGATCGGAACCACTTTAATTTATTAAGTTAACATCTGGTACAAAACCTAAAATCATTACAAAACACGTAAGTTTGGCATTCGAAGTGTCTGCCATCTAGGATAAAAACGTTAACATACACGCATATGAGCACGCTAGCTCTATTATAGTGAGATTCCTACGGAATCTGAAACAGGCTGCCTATGAGATGTAGTGCTAGCCACATATTTCATGGTAAACCATGTTTGCTACTGTGAATGTTAACTTGTGTACATGTGTACAGAAAGGCTAGTTTGACTTTAATAACTAGGATGATTGACAAGAGTCAGTGAATCCCATGATACAGAACAATATAATTAGCAACATGTAGTGTGTAACTGTGTCAAATTGGTGGCATCAGTAGATCTTACTTTTGTCAAATTTTTTTATTTACTGTTTAAAATCGATATGTTTATTATTTTGATGTCTGAAATAAAAAACTAGTATTATATTATTAATATTGTGGATGGTAAAAATGTGCATCATAGCTACAAGAGCAATGTCTTCTCTGTGCTCCTGTATGGCTGAGAGTGCTGTCGCATGACACAGTAAGACACCAATAGACTCTAGCTTCCAAAACACATGCCTAAGGAGATAATGAAAGTATACTGGCCCGAGACCATTTCCAAGACTCCACCAAGCAACAAATAAACAACATATCTGCCTCACCCTGAAAAAGAGGAGGTGGACATGGCTCTGCCATGTCAGCAGGATGAGCAACGACATTCCACCAAAAACAGCACTGACCTGGACATCAGGAAACAGAAAAAAGGCAGACCGAAAACAACTTGGCGATGAACCATTGAAAAAGAACTGAATTCTGCTGGGCTGACCTGGGGCACAGCAGCCAGGACAGCCCCAGACAGAGGGGTCTGGCGAGACCTTGTGTGAGCCTTATGTGATACATGGCATGAAGAGGATAAGTAAGTAGTTAAATTATTATTATTGTAGGCTGTAAAATGTGGATCATAGCTCATTTTTAATGAGCCTCAAAGTGTGGTGTTTGTTTAGATGTATTTGGCTAGTGGTTTCCGAAATAAAAGAACATAATGCAACCATCGCTCCCAACATTGAAAAATCTTACACATTACACAATATGTGACCTACAACAGCGACCCATGTATTAAATCGCATAAACCTATTATGCATCCGAGCCAAATTAGCTGTCTATGTCATATCCCATATTCTGTTTTGGCAGAAATGTATACCTTATAGTTTCATCTTTCAGTGTTCAGCTTATTTTCCTTGACAAATATTCATAAACTAATAAAATACTACATGTAATACCGACATTGAACATTAATTTTGGACATAGCTGAATTGTTAAACCTATTTTTTGTCATAACGTTTTTAAAGTTTACTTAATTTTGAACAATCAGTAAAAAAATACTGAAGATATTTCAACAAACTAGGTATAATTTTAAAGCTTACAGTCAGTGGAATAAAAGATATATATTTTACAATTGTGCAACTTACCGTAATACCCACTTTGGTGTAGCAAGTCACATATTAGCTCTCCAGATTGGGAAGGACTATTATTGTGTGATGGTGATAATTGTTTCAGCATTGGTAAAAAAGCAAAGTAGATTAGTTTTCCCGTATGACATTTTGTACTGCTTTATGTATCTCCTCAACAAAAATTTATACACACTTACCTGATTTTTCTTCTTAAATTTTCTTGGTCACTATTACACAGAAATCTCATATGGACACAACAGGATTTCACACAGGCAATGAAGCCGACATACATGTGCTTCGTGCAAGGTGCCAGACACCACAGTGATCACACCCATCAAATAATTATAGGTGTAGACTACAGGAACCCCACTAAAGGTGGCAGTCAGACTATTGCATCACAACCTGTCAACTTGGTGACAGCTATTGTTAGTAGAACAATGTATGCTGGGTCTGTGCACATTTTATTAGAATTAATTGAAAAACGAATGGTCTAAATTTGAATTAAACTGATAAAAATTATTTAAAAAAATTATTGGAATACATTTTGTCAATAAATGAGGAACAACAAAGACAACTTAACAGAATTTATTAAAGTGTTTGCACATTGATGACATTGAAGCCACAAAGCCTTCACCTCAACTTCAAGGGGCATACTTTCCAGAAACCTCTACTTCATAACCATAGTTGCAAGTAACTAAACAAGCTAGTAAATCCATAATAAGATGCCTTTGTTGCTCTTGTAAGAGACAGTGCTAACTGAGCACTAAGAACTGCTAGAATCTTCTTCTGAGTCAACTGTCGTGGATAAAGCATGTCCACACTGGGTACGGACAGTTGCCCAGTGGACAGTTGCCCAGTGGTCAAATGAAAAAGTGGACACTTGCTCAGTGACCAACACATTTCCATAAATGTAATAAATAAATTTGACTTTAACATTATTTAATATATTATTTATATTATTTTATTCCTTAATTAAGGATTTTTTTTTTTATAGATAATTGACATAGTTTAGGATTACATTCTTTGTTAGATAATTGACATAGAACAGTTTACCCCAGTTTTTTTTATTGTATGAGGCTTTTGAAAGCCAGACACAATGCAGTTGGGGTTACCCTGGATAGGACATTGCAGTCACAATGCACATCACATGGCTGCAGTGGAACTCTGAGCTACTCCAAGTTGGCATGAGTTGCTTAAAAGCAATTACAAAAAATTGCTGTGGCTTCCATGGTCAGCCCACAGCATTAGACTTAGATAAACACAAAAACATGAACTATGACTGTATGAATGAATGTATTGTGAATGTATTGATTGACATTGGTATGAAATTATGAATGTGTGGATCTTTGTTATATAAATAAAGTGTTGTATCATGAAGTTCTTGTTGTTTTGTTATAATATAATAATTTTATAAAACATAAATATTATACTGTTATAAAAAAATAAACTTTTATTTATTAATTGATGGAAACTTTTTTGTCACTGAGCAAGTGTCCCCTTTTTCATTTGCTCCCTGGGCAAGTGTCCACTGGACAACTGACCAGTGGGTAACTGTCCTACACTCATCCACACTACTGCATACCAATCGACTGGAACACTTGGCCTCCTTTAAATGCACTCTCTACCCTGCAATGTCTAAAATTAAGGAAACAGCTTACAATATGTTAGTAAAACCAAAACTAGAGTATGGAGCTGTAGCCTGGAATCCCTATACACAAAATAACATTGATACCCTAAAAAAATTCAAAGAAGCGCAGTAAGATTTTCACTATTAATAAAAATGTGTAATTGATATTAATGTCATTGTTTGAATTACATAAAACAATCAATTATAATTACATGATATTTTCCAAACTAGAATAAATTATAATTAGAGCATTTGGCTGTAATCAATTGCAAATACAATTACAATTACACAATTAAATCCAGCCTTGTAGGAAATATAACATAGAATTTTTGCTCAATATTCTATAGAATTACTTAGGAAACCTGTAGAATTACATAGTCAAATGTGTGTCATGAGTCACATTGCTCGATCTTGTGTTATGTCATAGACATGGGTATCAGAACGTAGTGCATATTGGGGTGACTTTCAGTCCTCCCTCCGTCCCTCCGTCCCTCCGTCCCTCCGTCCCTCTGTCCCTCCGTTTTGACCAGACTTGTGAATTGTTTAACAGGTATTCACCAAATGGCGATACTCAAAAAATCTCATACGTATGTCAAGGTTTAATCTGAAAGCGAAGAGAAGTACTGTAGGTTGATAACCTGATGTGGAGACAGGGAATGAGGTAAGCCTCCCTCCCTCCCTCCCTCCCTCCCTCCCTCCCTCCCTCCCTCCCTCCCTCCCTCCCTCCCTCCCTCCCTCCCTCCCTCCCTCCCTCCCTCCCTCCCTCCCTCCCTCCCTCCCTCCCTCCCTCCCTCCCTCCCTCCCTCCCTCCCTCCCTCCCTCCCTCCCTCCCTCCCTCCCTCCCTCCCTCCCTCCCTGCCTCCCTGCCTCCCTCCCTCCCTGCCTCCCTCCCTCCCTCCCTGCCTCCCTCCCTCCCTCCCTCCCTCCCTCCCTCCCTCCCTCCCTCCCTCCCTCCCTCCCTCCCTCCCTCCCTCCCTCCCTCCCTCCCTCCCTCCCTCCCTCCCTCCCTCCCTCCCTCCCTCCCTCCCTCCCTCCCTCCCTCCCTCCCTCCCTCCCTCCCTCCCTCCCTCCCTCCCTCCCTCCCTCCCTCCCTCCCTCCCTCCCTCCCTCCCTCCCTCCCTCCCTCCCTCCCTCCCTCCCTCCCTCCCTCCCTCCCTCCCTCCCTCCCTCCCTCCCTCCCTCCCTCCCTCCCTCCCTCCCTCCCTCCCTCCCTCCCTCCCTCCCTCCCTCCCTACCAAGTTTTTTTATGAGGCCAGTTACATTGTGTGGGGGTGGTCACTTAGTGAAAATCTTACTGCGCTTCTTCGGATTTTTTTTGGTATCAATGTTATTTTGTGTATAGGGATTCCAGGCTACAGCTCCATACTCTAGTTTTGGTCTTACTAACATATTGTAAGCTGTTTCCTTAATTTTATACGTTGCAGGGTAGAGAGTGCATTTAAGGAGGCCAAGTGTTCCAGTCGATTGGGATGCAGTAGTGTGGATGAGTGTAGAACAGTTGCCCACAGGACAGTTGCCCAGTGGACAGTTTCTCAGTGGTCAGTTGTCCAGTGGACATTTGCCCAGTAGTCAAATGAAAAAGTGGACACTTGCTTAGTGACCAACAAATTTCCATAAATTTTTGATAACAATATAATATTGATGTTTTATAAAATTATTTTATAACAAAACAACAAGAACTTTATGATACAACACATTATTTTTATAACTAATATGCACACCTTCATAATTTCATACCAATATCAATCAATACATTCACAATACATTTATTCATATGGTCATAGTTCATGTTCTTGCATTCATCTAAGTTGACAGGTTATGATGCAATAGTCTGACTGCCACCTTTAGTGGGGTTTCTGTAGTCTACACCTATGATTATTTGATGGGTGTGATCACTGTGGTGTCTGGCACCTTGCACGAAGCACGTGTATGGCGGCTTGCCTGGGTGAAATCCTGTTGTTTACATACATGAAGCAGTACAAAATGTCATACGGGAAAACTAATCTACTTTGCTTTTTTACCAATGCTGAAACCATTATCACCATCACACAATAATAGTCCTTCCCAATCTGAAGAGCTAATATGTGACTTGCTACAGCAAAAGGGTATTAAGTTAAGTATTATATATTTTTTATTCAACTGACTAAGCTTTAAAATTATACCTAGTTTGTTGAAATATCTTCAGTATTTTTTTACTGATTTTTCAAAATTAAGTAAACTTTAAAAACGTTTTGAGGAAAATAGGTTTAAAAATTCAGCTATGTGCAAAATCAATGCTCAATTTCGGTATTACATGTAGTATTTTATGAGTTTATGAATATTTGTCGAGGAAAATAAGCTGAACACTGAAAGATGAAACTATAAGGTATACATTTCTGCCAAAACAGAAAATTGATGGGACATGACATAGACAGCTAGTTTGGCTCGGATGCATAATAGGTTTATGCGATTTAATACCTGGTTCGCTGTTGCAGGTCACATATACATTTTTGGTATTAATAAGTTTGGAAAATGTATAC
>CAXEFP010000990.1:0-13414 GCA_963995525.1 Escarpia spicata | reverse complement strand
CTCAAGGAATTCTTGGAAAAATCGACGCCTTTGCTATTTATATAAGGGGCCTAATATTAGAACCAATAACAATACTATCGTAGCGCCTAAACCACGAGGAACCGTGTTTTTCCCAAACGCTGGTGTTATTTGAATGAATTGTTTCGTTTAAGAACTAATTACAGTTACTTGTTCCCCGCCTAATCTAGCGTCAAGCAACGCGGCTGAGCCTTGATTAAACGGTGGAACATGCATAGAATTGTATAAAAACTTTTGTTTTATAAATGCAACAAATCGGTTTACAATGTCTCCCTGTCTAACCAGTTTCAAAACGAAACGATTGATAAGACAAAACGCGTTGTTATATTTATACAAATAAAGTGTTGTTAGATAAACTAGCAAAAGTTTCCTTCACCTGACTGGATGCCTTTGTAGATGACAGTTGTGATAGTTATATTTACCAAATATTAGGAAACACGCAGCATCGTTACATAAACTCGATACAGATACTCGTTGTTTGTTCAAAATGACGATGGTCGGCGTCCAACGATAGGCCCTAGTCGTGATATTCTAGAAGTGTCATATAATATTCGTAATCCCATGCTATTGGCATGTGGGTTGACATAAGCATTGTTGTCATCGTCTACTTCATGGTGTCTATGACGCAGAGGCCGTTTTCCCGACGTATTTGCCACACGCGCACGTTTCGTGCAGTTGTTAAGTTACGTTTTGAGAGGTGAGAATCTTGGCATATATGAGGTATTTTGAAAAGATATAGGTATTACGTCCTATTCGTGGGATCATAGACTAACCGCTGAAAGTTTAGCGCTCGATGTTCAAGCCGTCTAAGAGGAAAACGTTATCATAACGCATACGTACATATGTCTATATGTCTCCTCGAATATAATTAGACAGCGTCACGCCGATACTTTCTGCCAGTGCGTTACCAATACTGAAGTTATATTACGAATAGCGCAGATAAAACAAGCCTTCTATCTTTTTTTGTATTTCCGCAGAAATGCAATACAGTACGGACAAAACTATTCGCCTTTATGGTGCAATTTGTTTTAATTTAGTATAGGTTAATGCTGCTTTACCGGCGGGGTCCAGTTTTTTGATGTCCGAATGTTAGTGTATAAATAGTTTACGTAATGTGCGCCGTCTCTTTAAGAAACCATTTGCGGGGCCGACATGTACCGCTCAAACGCGTTTAACTCGGCTGTTTCACCTTCTAGACGTCATAAGATCGCATTAAAGGCCGGAAAAACTGGCACTTTTTGCTCGACCCGATCGATCTAAGCCCAACCAGACTCACCCCGATTGCAGTGTATATACTCGACTGACACCGACGGAGTCATTCTTGAAGTCGATGTGACGTCATAATCACGTAAACTTGAAAACATTAGACTACGCTAAACTGACACCGACTAGCCTCGACGTGTTAATATGACGTACGCCGGCTTCAAATATGGCTCAGTCGGTGTCAGTCGGTATAGTGTATGCACTGTGGTAGGGGTAAGTCTGATCTGGTCTGGTCTGATCAGGTCGTGCGAAAAGTGACAGTGTATCCCGGCCTTAAAAAGACACCATCGGCAAAGTCAAGAATTCTTTTATTTAAGTGTAGGCGTACACGTAACATAACATAAATTATAGTTTTCAGATAGTTAGCATGATGAGTTCACCAAGACAACGTAAACAAGTTGCGCAAACGTTCTACCTGTCCTATATAGTGAATACTAGGTTGGTTTTTAAGGCCGGGATACACTTTTCGCCCACCCCGACCAGACCAAACCAAACAGGACCAAACCGGATTTACCCCCGACTGCACTGTATACAATACACCGACTGACGCCGACTGAGTCATACTTGAAGCCGATGTGACATCATAACCATGTAAACTTGAAAACATTCGACCATGTCGCGGCTAGTCAGTATCACTCTAACGTATTCGAAACTTTTCAGGTTTACACGATTACGACGTCATGGCGGCTTCGCGTATAGCGCAATCGGTATCAGTCGGTGTAGCGTATACACTACAATCGAAGTGAGTCTGGTCTGCTCTGGTTTGGTCTGGTCTGGTCGGGCGACAATTGCAAGTGTATTCCGGCCTTTAATGTTCGCAAAATGTATTATACAAGTTGTGAGCAAAAACTCGAACTGAGGAAGCACCTTTATTATGATAATTTAAATAGCTGATGAAACTTGTAGACGCTAAGTACACACGCAGGCCACAAGCTCTACTCCAAAACACGATTGCACTTATGATTTCGTAATCGAACGCGAATGCTTTTACGATGGAACTATTATAATATATATTATATAAATTATAATTTGACCCGATCTACAAATAAATGTCCGGTGAAGATTTGTGGGCGTTTGTGGTTTCCAAATAGCTCCTCGTGCACAACCATAGACGACCATAAACGACAATATACGACCATAGACGACCATAGACCACCATAGGCCACAACAGACGACCATAGACGACCATAGACGACCATAGACGACCATAGACGACCATAGACCACCATAGACCACCATAGACCACCATAGACCACCATAGACCACCATAGACCACCATAGACCACCATAGACCACAATAGACCCCCATAGACCACCATAGACGACCATAGACCACCATAGACCACCATAGACCACCATAGACGACAATAGGCGACCATAGACGACCATAGACGACTATAGACGACCATAGACGACCATAGACGACCATAGACGACCATAGACGACCATAGACCACCATAGACCACCATAGACCACCATAGACCACCATCGACGACCACATACGACCATAGACGACCATATACGACCATAGACCACCATAGACGACCATAGACCACCATAGACCACCATAGACCACCATAGACCACCATAGACCACCATAGACCACCATAGACCACCATAGACCACCATAGACCACCATAGACCACCATAGACGACAATATACCACCATAGACCACCATAGACGACCATAGACGACCATAGACCACCATAGACCTCCATAGACCACCATAGTCGACCATAGACGACCATAGACCATCATAGTGCCATGTACGTTCCAAAGTCAGTTGATAGGCGGGAACGAGTGCGTCAAATTGGAAGACATAATGGGCCAATGTCCCAAACACTGTACAATTGGTAACAAGCGTGTCTGATGTCTTTCACATCGTGAATTATAAAATCGGGCTTACGGAAATTTCATCAAAGATTGGACTCAGTAAGAGCTTTCAGAACACATATAGTTTGCCCGCCTTATTAATGATTAAAATGGCAAAAAGTGCGCACAAGGAGCCCAAAACGGCCAAAATGGTATGTACAACTGACCTTTCCAAATGTTGAACCACTACCACTCAAAAGCAGCGCTGTATTTTTCTATTTCTAATTTAGCAGTGCAAATGGGGTATATTTTGGGAGAGCTCGTAAACAAAATCATGTTTTCAAAATTATAATATATCATTGCTATTGTAGGGCATTTCGAAATGTATTATTTTCTCTCAAAGTTAACGAAGGAATTCTGAAAACAATTATGAAACAAATCTAAATTTGAGAAAAATATAACACGTTAAAGTTTTAAAATGTAGGGTGGCGTTTTAAGTGCGTGTCCATTGTCATTAACGGAAAAGGCTACCTACGAAAACCTAGAAAACGTACACCGTTTTATTTGTTTCATGCCTACCAGCTACCCCCCTGCTTTAACTCCCTCGATGGCACTACCAGTAGTCACGATATTTCTCGGTCGAAGGAAGGAAAACCGAAATGGTGGCGCGTCAGCGTCATCGCGTGTCCAGCGTCATCGCGTGTCCAGCGTCATCGCGTGTCCAGCGTCATCGCGTGTCCAGCGTATCCCGTGTCCAGCGTCATCATAGCGAAAACTGAAAAACACCGCTCAGGGCGCATATATACCTAGATCCAGAGGAATTGAGATCGTCAATTCATCAGAGGCTGATGTCTCCATGCAGACAAAAGCTTTCCGACTCTTAGACGACATATTTTCCGAGCAATGGACTGATGTTTACTCAGTTTAGATTAAATTGTTCCCGAAACGAACGTGAATACGGTAAATAAAAAAACTGAAACTATTTATAGAGATATTATTCTTATAAATGATACGTGGACACATGCATGAACAAAAATAATGAACTTGATATGTAAGTAAACTGACCCGTGACATCCCCATATGTCTAAGCTGCTTAATGACGCTGGGCACGCCAAATTGACTAAAATATATCTCGGTGCAGTAATTAGAACCGGTACCGTAAGTTATGGTCTTGATGTGTTAGGATCATATTTCTCTTCCTATAAACTAAAACAATTCATACATAGTGTTGTAAGAAATTGAATGTTTGCAAACAAAATGTGGTGACATGGACAATCGCTGGTTACTGGCGAAACGTTAACGTATTTATGCCTAATTTACTTTATGTAAGAGCTCGCAGTTTATATTTGGAAAAGAAGATAAGAAAGCTAGTATACCAGTAGAACAAAATTTGGGCGAACTTGAGAGATATATTTGGAGAAATACAGACATTACACTTGGTGATGACACTAGATACGTGATGACGCTGGACATGTGATGACGCTGGACACGTGATGACGCTGGACACGCAGTTATAGGAAGGCGTGTTCCTGCATGCAATAATACTAATAACTGTAACAAATAGTCATTACATTTTCATTATAAAACTACAACATACTATTTCTAAGGCGACGGAACCTGGGGAGGGTTGGAGACGAGCCCCAATACTTTGGTGGGGACTAGCCCCCTAAATTTTGGGAAAGGGTGCATTTTGTTTTATTGAGTGTCAAGGCGACTGCAGTTTGAGTAATTGGTGAGCGTCAATTCAGGGGGCGGGGTGGAATTGGATTTTTTGGAGAGCCTAGAAGGTACAATTGGATGTTTCTGGACGCAATTGGAGAGTTTGGGAGAACCTCAAAGGGGTGACGCAGGAGATTTTTACAGTCTCAAAGGGGGTGCAATTTCAAGCGGGTGTAATTGGAGGTTTTTTGGTGAGGCTCGTCCCCCGAATACTCTCCACGTTCCGACGCCAATGCATTTATTGGCCGTACCATCAAGGACATTATGTTATGCGGCTTACCATTCATACTTTAGGCTATAAGAACTTACGTGTTGCATTCGTAGCAATTAGTTATATCGTCACGTGAAATGTAATTATTAAAAAAACGTACTGCAAATGTGCCACAAGGATTATGAGCCGGTGCAACAAATTGTGTTATTACACCATCTGGTGAACACATTCCCAGGAAAAATGAAGTCATCTATAGCTGCACGCAGGTCACTGCTTTGGGGAAGGAGATTGAGAATCTGCAACAACATGCATAGGCCTTGGAGAATAGTTATGTTGCAATATTTGTAATCTGGTAGAAGGCCCAGGAGATAAACAAATTATATAACTTCCACGATGAACGTTCCACCAAACGCTAATGTGCATACGCCGTGCCGACGTTATTCTTATGAATGACGCATCGAGCCTTTAAAAGCATGAAACGAGATAGGCCCATCCTGCCTTTGCATGTAGCACTTTTATTAGCATTATAAACCATTCTCGTCATTTTACTTGTTTTCGATGACGAATAATGGCACTATCTAACAATAGCTATATTGCGTGTCCAGAGCCATCAAGGTATGTTCATCCATTAGCTCACACTTTGCCTAGTTCCATTCCGCGGATACATTATGACAGTTAGCATAGCCAAAGATAACTGATCAATGTTACTGATTATGTGTCAGTTATAAGCTTGGGCTCCTTTTCAGAATAATTATATCGAATGCAACCAACGGGAGATAATCTACACCAATAAACATACATAGCAAACATATATTGTATCCAGCTACAGAAAGTAACATGTATAATCTCATAATGTCACTAGAATATCAATATATGAAGGAGTTGTACAATTTATCATAACAACTTAAATCAGTCAGTGAATCTATGCTTGGTGCCGCTAGCTCAGTTGGTAGACACGTTGGTATCTTGCCATTTATTTTACAATCGGGTGACGCCGGTTCAATCATGACAGCATAAAAACCATTGATTTTCTTTACACTTTTTTGTTTATGTTTTCACGAAGTAATATAAACCAAATCATTTACAATGTTTAATATATGCGCACGCATATACTCGTTATTTGTTCAAAATGACGAAGGTCGAAGATAATCCATCGATAGGCCTTAATCGTGATAGTGTATTGCCAGATTCATTCTGACGCTCGTTTCGACCTAAAAGCTATACTTGTAAACATGCTCTGAATGCATGGAAAGGGTCGGCCTGATGCAAGTGTGCGTCATAAGTGACGTCACATCTCGGTATCCCGAAAAGCGCGCCAAAAATATGCATATTCGAAAATGCCCGGATGCACAGCATTAAATGTGGAATTTCTAATTCATTAATTTTTTTGATTGTTTTTGGCTTGGTGGACATGGAAATAGATAGCAGGATGTAATATAATATGAATTCAAGCCATAGATGTTTTTATTCCCTTTAAGCGCTGGAACCGTAGGCGAAAACTGAACGCGACGTCAAATTTGAAGTCGACTCCACATCTCGCGTCGGCGTCAAGCAAAACACCAGTAGCTAGCCGCCCAGTAAGCGGTTCTACGTTCGAATCCGATAACAATAAATATAAACCCACTATAGTTGGAAATTGATGTGCATGGTCATATATGATATTTAGAACATTCACAGCTAACAAAGAAAATACGTATACCTAAGACAAACGTAAGAGTCTAATAAACACATTTTATTTCACCGCGACAGACTTGGCAAGGCGCCTGGTTGCATCACTGTAGTTATCATCAAGCGATTCGTAGGTCTTTTAAAAACTCTTCAAATGTGCCTGTTTGAAACTCACCTTTCTCTACATGTGTCTGTTCCCAAGAGGTCGCAATGTCACACTGCACATTTTTATTTTTGAAATAATATAAATATTTACGTACGAAATAATTAAAGGGTTCGGTAAAATATATAATGTCAAAAGGACGGCGGTGTACCATCATTTGTCCAAGACAATTGCTTGCCAGATACATACAATTGGACATGATATGTATATCGCCAGGAAATCTAATAGATTTGTGTATATAGGTCTATGCTAAATAGTCGGAACATGTGAGTTCGTCCTCCCTGTTCCCTGTACAGGGGTGAGGTCAGGTGTAGTATTGTTGAGACACTCGTCCTGTTCATCTTCCCTGTTCCCTGTACAGGGGTGAGGTCAGGTGTAGTATTGTTGAGACACTCGTCCTGTTCATCTTCCCTGTTCCCTGTACAGGGGTGAGGTCAGGTGTAGTATTGTTGAGACACTCGTCCTGTTCATCTTCCCTGTTCCCTGTACAGGGGTGAGGTCAGGTGTAGTATTGTTGAGACACTCGTCCTGTTCATCTTCCCTGTTCCCTGTACAGGGGTGAGGTCAGGTGTAGTATTGTTGAGACACTCGTCCTGTTCATCTTCCCTGTTCCCTGTTCAGGGGTGAGGTCAGGTGTAGTATTGTTGAACCATTCGCCCTGTTCTTCCTCCTTGTTCCCTGTACAGGGGTGAGGTCAGGTGTAGTATTGTTGAACCACTCGCCCTGTTCTTCCTCCTTGTTCCCTGTACAGGGGTGAGGTCAGGTGTAGTATTGTTGAACCACTCGTCCTGTTCGTCCTCCTTGTTCCCTGTGCAGGGGTGAGGTCAGGTGTAGTATTGTTGAGACACTCGTCCTGTTCTTCCTCCTTGCTCCCTATACAGGGGTGAGGTCAGGTGTAGTATTGTTGAACCACTCGTCCTGTTCTTCCTCCCTATTCCCTGTACAGGGTTGAGGTCAGGTGTAGTATTGTTGAACCACTCATCCTGTTCTTCCTCCTTGTTCCCTGTACAGGGGTGAGGTCAGGTGTAGTATTGTCGAGACACTCGTCCTGTTCATCTTCCCTGTTCCCTGTACAGGGGTGAGGTCAGGTGTAGTATTGTTGAACCACTCGTCCTGTTCGTCCTCCTTGTTCCCTGTGCAGGGGTGAGGTCAGATGTAGTATTGTTGAGACACTCGTCCTGTTCTTCCTCCTTGTTCCCTGTACAGGGGTGAGGTCAGGTGTAGTATTGTTGAGACACTCGTCCTGTTCTTCCTCCTTGCTCCTTGTACAGGGGTGAGGTCAGGTGTAGTATTGTTGAGACACTAGTCCTGTTCTTCCTCCTTGTTCCCTGTACAGGGGTGAGGTCAGGTGTAGTATTGTTGAACCACTCGTCCTGTTCTTCCTCCCTGTTCCCTGTACAGGGGTGAGGTCAGGTGTAGTATTGTTGAACCACTCGTCCTGTTCTTCCTCCTTGTTCCCTGTACAGGGGTGAGGTCAGGTGTAATATTGTTGAACCACTCGTCCTGTTCTTCCTCCTTGTTCCCTGTACAGGGGTGAGGTCAGGTGTTTTATTGTTGAGACACTCGTCCTGTTCTTCCTCCTTGCTCCCTGTACAGGGGTGAGGTCAGGTGTAGTATTGTTGAGACACTCGTCCTGTTCTTCCTCCTTGTTCCCTGTACAGGGGTGAGGTCAGGTGTAGTATTGTTGAACCACTCGTCCTGTTCTTCCTCCCTGTTCCCTGTACAGGGGTGAGGTTAGGTGTAGTATTGTTGAACCACTCGTCCTGTTCTTCCTCCTTGTTCCCTGTACAGGGGTGAGGTCAGGTGTAGTATTGTCGAGACACTCGTCCTGTTCATCTTCCCTGTTCCCTGTACAGGGGTGAGGTCAGGTGTAGTATTGTTGAGACACTCGTCCTGTTCATCTTCCCTGTTCCCTGTACAGGGGTGAGGTCAGGTGTAGTATTGTTGAACCACTCGCCCTGTTCTTCCTCCTTGTTCCCTGTACAGGGGTTAGGTCAGGTGTAGTATTGTTGAACCACTCGTCCTGTTCGTCCTCCTTGTTCCCTGTGCAGGGGTGAGGTCAGATGTAGTATTGTTGAGACACTCGTCCTGTTCTTCCTCCTTGTTCCCTGTACAGGGGTGAGGTCAGGTGTAGTATTGTTGAGACACTCGTCCTGTTCTTCCTCCTTGCTCCCTGTACAGGGGTGAGGTCAGGTGTAGTATTGTTGAACCACTCGTCCTGTTCTTCCTCCTTGTTCCCTGTACAGGGGTGAGGTTAGGTGTAGTATTGTTGAGACACTCGTCCTGTTCTTCCTCCTTGCTCCCTGTACAGGGGTGAGGTCAGGTGTATTATTGTTGAACCACTCGTCCTGTTCTTCCTCCCTGTTCCCTGTACAGGGTTTAGGTCAGGTATAGTATTGTTGAACCACTCGTCCTGTTCTTCCTCCTTGTTCCCTGTACAGGGGTGAGGTCAGGTGTAGTATTGTTGAGACACTCGTCCTGTTCTTCCTCCTTGCTCCCTGTACAGGGGTGAGGTCAGGTGTAGTATTTTTGAGACACTCGTCCTGTTCTTCCTCCTTGTTCCCTGTACAGGGGTGAGGTCAGGTGTAGTATTGTTGAACCACTCGTCCTGTTCTTCCTCCCTGTTCCCTGTACAGGGGTGAAGTCAGGTGTAGTATTGTTGAACCACTCGTCCTGTTCTTCCTCCTTGTTCCCTGTACAGGGGTGAGGTCAGGTGTAGTATTGTTGAGACACTCGTCCTGTTCTTCCTCCTTGCTCCCTGTACAGGGGTGAGGTCAGGTGTAGTATTGTTGAACCACTCGTCCTGTTCTTCCTCCCTGTTCCCTGTACAGGGGTGAGGTCAGGTGTAGTATTGTTGAGACACTCGTCCTGTTCATCTTCCCTGTTCCCTGTACAGGGGTGAGGTCAGGTGTAGTATTGTTGAGACACTCGTCCTGTTCATCTTCCCTGTTCCCTGTACAGGGGTGAGGTCAGGTGTAGTATTGTTGAACCACTCATCCTGTTCTTCCTCCTTGTTCCCTGTACAGGGGTGGGGTCAGGTGTAGTATTGTTGAGACACTCGTCCTGTTCTTCCTCCTTGCTCCATGTACAGGGGTGAGGTCAGGTGTAGTATTGTTGAGACACTCGTCCTGTTCTTCCTCCTTGTTCCCTGTACAGGGGTGAGGTCAGGTGTAGTATTGTTGAACCACTCGTCCTGTTCTTCCTCCCTGTTCCCTGTACAGGGGTGAGGTCAGGTGTAGTATTGTTGAATCACTCGTCCTGTTCTTCCTCCTTGTTCCCCGTACAGGGGTGAGGTCAGGTGTAGTATTGTTGAGACACTCGTCCTGTTCTTCCTCCTTGCTCCCTGTACAGGGGTGAGGTCAGGTGTAGTATTGTTGAACCACTCGTCCTGTTCTTCCTCCCTGTTCCCTGTACAGGGGTGAGGTCAGGTGTAGTATTGTTGAACCACTCGTCCTGTTCTTCCTCCTTGTTCCCTGTACAGGGGTGAGGTAAGGTGTAGTATTGTTGAGAAACTCGTCCTGTTCTTCCTCCTTGTTCCCTGTACAGGGGTGAGGTCAAGTGTAGTATTGTTGAACCACTCGTCCTGTTCGTCCTCCTTGTTCCCTGTACAGGGGTGAGATCAGGTGTAGTATTGTTGAACCACTCGTCCTGTTCGTTCTCCACACCTTCCTGTCAGCATCCTCCTCTCTCCATCTTTCATCCTCACCCGCTCGTCCCCTGCTCCTCCTCACACAGTCCTCCCATCTCAGTCGTGGCTTTCCTCTTCTCCTGCGTCCTTGGTGTTGTTCCACCTCTGCTCTATTTGCAAGATTGCTTGCATCCGTTTTGCCAAGTGGCCTGCCCGTCTCAACGCCTTCTCACCAGTCTTCCTGTTAGGCTACAGTCCATCCCAACTCTACCCTCAGGTGGGATATTCTTCTTCTGTCCACCCTCTTTGTACCTGTGGTTCTTCGAACGCAGTTTTTCTCACAACCGTGCAGCTTCTGTCAATGTAATCAATTTTGTTTTCTCTGCAAGTCCATATTTATAGTTCGCATTTCGAGGAAGTGTACGTTAGTATACTCCAGCCCAAATAAAACAAAACTGCATATAAGGGAATAACCTGCTTTATGCATTTACATTGTCTTAGCCCGAAATGATCATATTTATTAAAGGTGTGTTATCCGTTCTTCATTTAGTAATATATCTTTATATATTGCCCTTAATACTAGAATACATAATGTTGAAGGTATAGGCTTCATTTTGGTGTGACGCACAGAATTAAAAAAAATGTATGGGCTGTCTTTGGTTTTTCTTGCAAGTTTATGTCTATGTACCGACGTTCGGTAAACTCTGTGGCATTTCTGCCGCTTAACAAGCCGTATGCTTTGTGTGTACGTTAGTGAAATCGCTCCGCGCGCAGCAAAAGTAATTTACTCTTACAGCTTCATGTTGCGACGGTATACGCATGTGTCAGGACCATGTTAGCACATAGCAGCGTGCATTTGATCGTAGTTATACTGCCTCGCCTCATCCGTAGCCACGCCTTCCGGTGTTTGTCATTGGTTTAACGCCGGAGCGTCATTACGTCGATGGCATTAATAGACCAGACGACACATGAACACACCTTGGCTGACGACTGGACGGCTGAGTGACAAACCGCGTTTCTCGCGCAGCTTTGCATCAAGCGCGGGAGTGCAGCAAGGAGAAATGTCGTCTGCTTTCAGTCAAAGTCAGTCAAAGCTCGGTGCACAAGCGTCTAACGTCGGGCACTACAGGATTGTGGTCTAAAGACTGCGAGGCGAGGAAATTAGCAACGACTACACACAATCACAAGCCCGCGAGCAGAAGGCGGCGGCGGCAGTTGCAGCAAAACAAATTCATTGGTTTCACGCTGGGAGCTGCGGTCGCTCGATAGACGCGATGGAGACAAGCTACGGGAATGTGACCGACGGCTTAACCTATGTCCTTCTGAACAGCTCAGCTTCTTTCAATGCTACGCAACTGACATTCAGGTTCGTCGTGTCTATGTCAAGTGTTTGGGGGGTGCAGAACGGTGCCTTTAAAGCGTATTACTTCCGTAGTAAGCTTTAATTAGTTTCGTAATTACCTACAAAAGGTCAAAGGGTTTGATGCAATACCATCACGTTGTGGAATGACGGATTGCGTAATAAACGTTCACCGTAAAATGTTGTATGTATTGTAATTCAAACATAATTACGCCTACGATGTGGGTGTACGTGATGTACTATCAGCTGAATGGTTCATTCCTAGAGAACTTGAGATGGTGTTCATATGAACAGGTCTGTCAGGGGTGAAGTGTAAAACGCTCTGAGCAATCTTAGGGACTGTAAACCTCGCTGTATAAGGAAATGTGTTATCTTAAATACAATTCGTAACTCAGTATCAACCACATATGAAACGTGACTACAGTATGTTTGTGCTGCGGGTAGCTTAAGACGGCCTACTGGTGTGTGTGTGTGTGTGTGTGTGTGTGTGTGTGTGTGTGTGTGTGTGTGTGTGTGTGTGTGTGTGTGTTTGTTTGTGTGAGTGTGTGTGTTTGTTTGTGTGAGTGTGTGTTTGTGTGAGTGTGTGTGTGTGAGTGTGTGTGTGTGTGTGTGTGTGTGTGTGTGTGTGTGTGTGTGTGTGTGTGTGTGTGTGTGTGTGTGTGTGTGTGTGTAGGTATCTAAATTGGTTAGAATATGTCGCGTATAGTAGTTTAGCAGGTTAACAAGAACACATTGGTACATTTGATGGGATGTATGAGTACTTGTACACTGTCGGTGAGAGACGGCATTTTCTAAATGTATCGACGGGCGGTAAACTAGCAATTGTGTTTGCGTTTATCACACACCAGCTTAACTCCAGTCGTGGAGCAACAAACCAAAGACATTAATTCAAATGCACTGCTTATTATTTGATCAGAGTACAGTGGTAAAAGGACGCGAATTACTATAGAAAAATTAGAGTGGACCTGGACACCGGATACATAGATTCACAGTGGCGTACATTAGCGTACTAATATTTAATACATAATTGTCCAAACACCATCATATCATGATGGTGTTTGTACAAATTCAGTATGTGTATGCACCGATGCCGGTAAATATCTATTAGTAGAGATATAATTGCCAGTAGAACATAGCGCTCTTGACCCGGTAGAGCATTGTGCACCGGTTAGGAATCACACCTTTTTTCCCCCAGCGGTTTCTATTGCGGGCTTTCGATCAATGTTGCTGCGCTATGAAGTCAGCGATATTTTTTTTCGCGTAGCAGGCTGTTTATGGCTGAACGCATTCCATTGATTTTATGTTCTTTTGAGCTGATGTGTCCCATGCCATTTACGTATATACTCGACAGTGCCCCTCCAATTAATGTTAATACAATATGAAATCACCCTCCAACGACCTCGTAAAAAGCCCGTTTTATATCATCAATCATTCACCAGTCGTGTTATGGAACGTTAAAAAAAGAGGGCGCACGTAAAATGGTATGTAACTATTCATTTGCGTTATAGCTTATACACATGTAGCTCATGAACATGTCGTCCACATGTCGTACTGCCACAGACCCCTGTACG
>CAXEFP010000989.1:22500-32500 GCA_963995525.1 Escarpia spicata | reverse complement strand
TCGCTGCGAATATCGGGATGCGGTTTGAAGAGTACGCTTCCTCTCGGCAGAGCGAACACGACGCTGAAGACCGCGTCTCGATAGCACGAACGGTCGTGATGCTGTAAGCAAATCATACATTCATGAGCTTCACTAATTAGACGACGAGGCATTTGGCGACCTGTAGAGAGTCATAGTTACTCCCTGATTTTACCTGCAAATTACAGATTCGGAGATACCAAATCTCTCACGCAATCGGTTTCGCTGCGAATATCGGCATGCGGTTTGAAGAGTATGCTTCCTCTCGGCCGCGAACAAGACGCAGAAGACCGCGTCTCGATAGCACGAACGGTCGTGATTCTATAGGAAAATTACGAATAAGCGCGGGTAAGCGGCGGGAGTAAATTTTGCAAAATTTCAGATTCGGAGATACTGCGAATATCGGCATGCGGTTTGAAGCGTACGCTTCCTCTCGCCGGCGCGAACAAGACGCAGAAGACCGCGTCTCGATAGCTCGAAGGGTCGTGATGCTGTAAGCAAATCATCGAGGCCGATCCCCCGTAGACGAACTGACTTAACTCAGAAGAATTTCAAGCATTTCTTACAAAATCTCTCACGCAATCGGTTTCGCTGCGAATATCGGGATGCGGTTTGAAGAGTACGCTTCCTCTCGGCAGAGCGAACACGACGCTGAAGACCGCGTCTCGATAGCACGAACGGTCGTGATGCTGTAAGCAAATCATACATTCATGAGCTTCACTAATTAGACGACGAGGCATTTGGCGACCTGTAGAGAGTCATAGTTACTCCCTGATTTTACCTGCAAATTACAGATTCGGAGATACCAAATCTCTCACGCAATCGGTTTCGCTGCGAATATCGGCATGCGGTTTGAAGAGTATGCTTCCTCTCGGCGGCGCGAACAAGACGCAGAAGACCGCGTCTCGATAGCACGAACGGTCGTGATTCTATAGGAAAATTACGAATAAGCGCGGGTAAGCGGCGGGAGTAAATTTTGCAAAATTTCAGATTCGGAGATACTGCGAATATCGGCATGCGGTTTGAAGCGTACGCTTCCTCTCGCCGGCGCGAACAAGACGCAGAAGACCGCGTCTCGATAGCTCGAAGGGTCGTGATGCTGTAAGCAAATCATCGAGGCCGATCCCCCGTAGACGAACTGACTTAACTCAGAAGAATTTCAAGCATTTCTTACAAAATCTCTCACGCAATCGGTTTCGCTGCGAATATCGGGATGCGGTTTGAAGAGTACGCTTCCTCTCGGCAGAGCGAACACGACGCTGAAGACCGCGTCTCGATAGCACGAACGGTCGTGATTCTATAGCAAAATTACGAATAAGCGCGGGTAAGCGGCGGGAGTAAATTTTGCAAAATTTCAGATTCGGAGATACTGCGAATATCGGCATGCGGTTTGAAGCGTACGCTTCCTCTCGCCGGCGCGAACAAGACGCAGAAGACCGCGTCTCGATAGCTCGAACGGTCGTGATGCTGTAAGCAAACTACACATGGCGATCCCCCGTAGATTAACTCAATTTACTTAGTCGAATTTCAAGCATTTCTTACAAAATCTCTCATAGAATCGGTGTTATATACATCTCATACATGTATTTATATTATTTAGTGGCGAAACATGTTGCTTACTTAAAAATAAACATATGTTTGTGAAATTATGCCATTTCTCCCACAAAGTCTATAGAGATCAGTATAAGGTCGACTACCTCTTAAATCGTTCACACAGTCAGCTTATTTCAAAAGTTAAAAACGTTCTAAGAAACGTTCTAATGCACTGTCATAATAAAGTAAGTATAATTGTTTGTACATTATGTATATCCTTCAGAATGGCATAGGTTTTATTTTGTTCAGACAATTGTATCAAAAAATGAAAACCTAGGGTTAAGTCCAACTTGAAAGGGTGTTATCTACCGTGTAGTTTTCGTTGACTGACGGATACCTTTCCGCAAATTGTGCAGCATTTTGCAAAATTTCAGATACGGAGATACTGCGAATATCGGCATGCGGTTTGAAGCGTACGCTTCCTCTCGCCGGCGCGAACAAGACGCAGAAGACCGCGTCTCGATAGCTCGAAGGGTCGTGATGCTGTAAGCAAATCATCGAGGCCGATCCCCCGTAGACGAACTGACTTAACTCAGAAGAATTTCAAGCATTTCTTACAAAATCTCTCACGCAATCGGTTTCGCTGCGAATATCGGGATGCGGTTTGAAGAGTACGCTTCCTCTCGGCAGAGCGAACACGACGCTGAAGACCGCGTCTCGATAGCACGAACGGTCGTGATGCTGTAAGCAAATCATACATTCATGCGCTTCACTAATTAGACGACGAGGCATTTGGCGACCTGTCGAGAGTCATAGTTACTCCCTGATTTTACCTGCAAATTACAGATTCGGAGATACCAAATCTCTCACGCAATCGGTTTCGCTGCGAATATCGGCATGCGGTTTGAAGAGTATGCTTCCTCTCGGCGGCGCGAACAAGACGCAGAAGACCGCGTCTCGATAGCACGAACGGTCGTGATTCTATAGGAAAATTACGAATAAGCGCGGGTAAGCGGCGGGAGTAAATTTTGCAAAATTTCAGATTCGGAGATACTGCGAATATCGGCATGCGGTTTGAAGCGTACGCTTCCTCTCGCCGGCGCGAACAAGACGCAGAAGACCGCGTCTCGATAGCTCGAAGGGTCGTGATGCTGTAAGCAAATCATCGAGGCCGATCCCCCGTAGACGAACTGACTTAACTCAGAAGAATTTCAAGCATTTCTTACAAAATCTCTCACGCAATCGGTTTCGCTGCGAATATCGGGATGCGGTTTGAAGAGTACGCTTCCTCTCGGCAGAGCGAACACGACGCTGAAGACCGCGTCTCGATAGCACGAACGGTCGTGATGCTGTAAGCAAATCATACATTCATGCGCTTCACTAATTAGACGACGAGGCATTTGGCGACCTGTCGAGAGTCATAGTTACTCCCTGATTTTACCTGCAAATTACAGATTCGGAGATACCAAATCTCTCACGCAATCGGTTTCGCTGCGAATATCGGCATGCGGTTTGAAGAGTATGCTTCCTCTCGGCGGCGCGAACAAGACGCAGAAGACCGCGTCTCGATAGCACGAACGGTCGTGATTCTATAGGAAAATTACGAATAAGCGCGGGTAAGCGGCGGGAGTAAATTTTGCAAAATTTCAGATTCGGAGATACTGCGAATATCGGCATGCGGTTTGAAGCGTACGCTTCCTCTCGCCGGCGCGAACAAGACGCAGAAGACCGCGTCTCGATAGCTCGAAGGGTCGTGATGCTGTAAGCAAATCATCGAGGCCGATCCCCCGTAGACGAACTGACTTAACTCAGAAGAATTTCAAGCATTTCTTACAAAATCTCTCACGCAATCGGTTTCGCTGCGAATATCGGGATGCGGTTTGAAGAGTACGCTTCCTCTCGGCAGAGCGAACACGACGCTGAAGACCGCGTCTCGATAGCACGAACGGTCGTGATGCTGTAAGCAAATCATACATTCATGAGCTTCACTAATTAGACGACGAGGCATTTGGCGACCTGTAGAGAGTCATAGTTACTCCCTGATTTTACCTGCAAATTACAGATTCGGAGATACCAAATCTCTCACGCAATCGGTTTCGCTGCGAATATCGGCATGCGGTTTGAAGAGTATGCTTCCTCTCGGCGGCGCGAACAAGACGCAGAAGACCGCGTCTCGATAGCACGAACGGTCGTGATTCTATAGGAAAATTACGAATAAGCGCGGGTAAGCGGCGGGAGTAAATTTTGCAAAATTTCAGATTCGGAGATACTGCGAATATCGGCATGCGGTTTGAAGCGTACGCTTCCTCTCGCCGGCGCGAACAAGACGCAGAAGACCGCGTCTCGATAGCTCGAAGGGTCGTGATGCTGTAAGCAAATCATCGAGGCCGATCCCCCGTAGACGAACTGACTTAACTCAGAAGAATTTCAAGCATTTCTTACAAAATCTCTCACGCAATCGGTTTCGCTGCGAATATCGGGATGCGGTTTGAAGAGTACGCTTCCTCTCGGCAGAGCGAACACGACGCTGAAGACCGCGTCTCGATAGCACGAACGGTCGTGATGCTGTAAGCAAATCATACATTCATGAGCTTCACTAATTAGACGACGAGGCATTTGGCGACCTGTAGAGAGTCATAGTTACTCCCTGATTTTACCTGCAAATTACAGATTCGGAGATACCAAATCTCTCACGCAATCGGTTTCGCTGCGAATATCGGCATGCGGTTTGAAGAGTATGCTTCCTCTCGGCGGCGCGAACAAGACGCAGAAGACCGCGTCTCGATAGCACGAACGGTCGTGATTCTATAGGAAAATTACGAATAAGCGCGGGTAAGCGGCGGGAGTAAATTTTGCAAAATTTCAGATTCGGAGATACTGCGAATATCGGCATGCGGTTTGAAGCGTACGCTTCCTCTCGCCGGCGCGAACAAGACGCAGAAGACCGCGTCTCGATAGCTCGAAGGGTCGTGATGCTGTAAGCAAATCATCGAGGCCGATCCCCCGTAGACGAACTGACTTAACTCAGAAGAATTTCAAGCATTTCTTACAAAATCTCTCACGCAATCGGTTTCGCTGCGAATATCGGGATGCGGTTTGAAGAGTACGCTTCCTCTCGGCAGAGCGAACACGACGCTGAAGACCGCGTCTCGATAGCACGAACGGTCGTGATTCTATAGCAAAATTACGAATAAGCGCGGGTAAGCGGCGGGAGTAAATTTTGCAAAATTTCAGATTCGGAGATACTGCGAATATCGGCATGCGGTTTGAAGCGTACGCTTCCTCTCGCCGGCGCGAACAAGACGCAGAAGACCGCGTCTCGATAGCTCGAACGGTCGTGATGCTGTAAGCAAACTACACATGGCGATCCCCCGTAGATTAACTCAATTTACTTAGTCGAATTTCAAGCATTTCTTACAAAATCTCTCATAGAATCGGTGTTATATACATCTCATACATGTATTTATATTATTTAGTGGCGAAACATGTTGCTTACTTAAAAATAAACATATGTTTGTGAAATTATGCCATTTCTCCCACAAAGTCTATAGAGATCAGTATAAGGTCGACTACCTCTTAAATCGTTCACACAGTCAGCTTATTTCAAAAGTTAAAAACGTTCTAAGAAACGTTCTAATGCACTGTCATAATAAAGTAAGTATAATTGTTTGTACATTATGTATATCCTTCAGAATGGCATAGGTTTTATTTTGTTCAGACAATTGTATCAAAAAATGAAAACCTAGGGTTAAGTCCAACTTGAAAGGGTGTTATCTACCGTGTAGTTTTCGTTGACTGACGGATACCTTTCCGCAAATTGTGCAGCATTTTGCAAAATTTCAGATACGGAGATACTGCGAATATCGGCATGCGGTTTGAAGCGTACGCTTCCTCTCGCCGGCGCGAACAAGACGCAGAAGACCGCGTCTCGATAGCTCGAAGGGTCGTGATGCTGTAAGCAAATCATCGAGGCCGATCCCCCGTAGACGAACTGACTTAACTCAGAAGAATTTCAAGCATTTCTTACAAAATCTCTCACGCAATCGGTTTCGCTGCGAATATCGGGATGCGGTTTGAAGAGTACGCTTCCTCTCGGCAGAGCGAACACGACGCTGAAGACCGCGTCTCGATAGCACGAACGGTCGTGATGCTGTAAGCAAATCATACATTCATGCGCTTCACTAATTAGACGACGAGGCATTTGGCGACCTGTCGAGAGTCATAGTTACTCCCTGATTTTACCTGCAAATTACAGATTCGGAGATACCAAATCTCTCACGCAATCGGTTTCGCTGCGAATATCGGCATGCGGTTTGAAGAGTATGCTTCCTCTCGGCGGCGCGAACAAGACGCAGAAGACCGCGTCTCGATAGCACGAACGGTCGTGATTCTATAGGAAAATTACGAATAAGCGCGGGTAAGCGGCGGGAGTAAATTTTGCAAAATTTCAGATTCGGAGATACTGCGAATATCGGCATGCGGTTTGAAGCGTACGCTTCCTCTCGCCGGCGCGAACAAGACGCAGAAGACCGCGTCTCGATAGCTCGAAGGGTCGTGATGCTGTAAGCAAATCATCGAGGCCGATCCCCCGTAGACGAACTGACTTAACTCAGAAGAATTTCAAGCATTTCTTACAAAATCTCTCACGCAATCGGTTTCGCTGCGAATATCGGGATGCGGTTTGAAGAGTACGCTTCCTCTCGGCAGAGCGAACACGACGCTGAAGACCGCGTCTCGATAGCACGAACGGTCGTGATGCTGTAAGCAAATCATACATTCATGAGCTTCACTAATTAGACGACGAGGCATTTGGCGACCTGTAGAGAGTCATAGTTACTCCCTGATTTTACCTGCAAATTACAGATTCGGAGATACCAAATCTCTCACACAATCGGTTTCGCTGCGAATATCGGCATGCGGTTTGAAGAGTATGCTTCCTCTCGGCGGCGCGAACAAGACGCAGAAGACCGCGTCTCGATAGCACGAACGGTCGTGATTCTATAGGAAAATTACGAATAAGCGCGGGTAAGCGGCGGGAGTAAATTTTGCAAAATTTCAGATTCGGAGATACTGCGAATATCGGCATGCGGTTTGAAGCGTACGCTTCCTCTCGCCGGCGCGAACAAGACGCAGAAGACCGCGTCTCGATAGCTCGAAGGGTCGTGATGCTGTAAGCAAATCATCGAGGCCGATCCCCCGTAGACGAACTGACTTAACTCAGAAGAATTTCAAGCATTTCTTACAAAATCTCTCACGCAATCGGTTTCGCTGCGAATATCGGGATGCGGTTTGAAGAGTACGCTTCCTCTCGGCAGAGCGAACACGACGCTGAAGACCGCGTCTCGATAGCACGAACGGTCGTGATGCTGTAAGCAAATCATACATTCATGCGCTTCACTAATTAGACGACGAGGCATTTGGCGACCTGTCGAGAGTCATAGTTACTCCCTGATTTTACCTGCAAATTACAGATTCGGAGATACCAAATCTCTCACGCAATCGGTTTCGCTGCGAATATCGGCATGCGGTTTGAAGAGTATGCTTCCTCTCGGCGGCGCGAACAAGACGCAGAAGACCGCGTCTCGATAGCACGAACGGTCGTGATTCTATAGGAAAATTACGAATAAGCGCGGGTAAGCGGCGGGAGTAAATTTTGCAAAATTTCAGATTCGGAGATACTGCGAATATCGGCATGCGGTTTGAAGCGTACGCTTCCTCTCGCCGGCGCGAACAAGACGCAGAAGACCGCGTCTCGATAGCTCGAAGGGTCGTGATGCTGTAAGCAAATCATCGAGGCCGATCCCCCGTAGACGAACTGACTTAACTCAGAAGAATTTCAAGCATTTCTTACAAAATCTCTCACGCAATCGGTTTCGCTGCGAATATCGGGATGCGGTTTGAAGAGTACGCTTCCTCTCGGCAGAGCGAACACGACGCTGAAGACCGCGTCTCGATAGCACGAACGGTCGTGATGCTGTAAGCAAATCATACATTCATGAGCTTCACTAATTAGACGACGAGGCATTTGGCGACCTGTAGAGAGTCATAGTTACTCCCTGATTTTACCTGCAAATTACAGATTCGGAGATACCAAATCTCTCACGCAATCGGTTTCGCTGCGAATATCGGCATGCGGTTTGAAGAGTATGCTTCCTCTCGGCGGCGCGAACAAGACGCAGAAGACCGCGTCTCGATAGCACGAACGGTCGTGATTCTATAGGAAAATTACGAATAAGCGCGGGTAAGCGGCGGGAGTAAATTTTGCAAAATTTCAGATTCGGAGATACTGCGAATATCGGCATGCGGTTTGAAGCGTACGCTTCCTCTCGCCGGCGCGAACAAGACGCAGAAGACCGCGTCTCGATAGCTCGAAGGGTCGTGATGCTGTAAGCAAATCATCGAGGCCGATCCCCCGTAGACGAACTGACTTAACTCAGAAGAATTTCAAGCATTTCTTACAAAATCTCTCACGCAATCGGTTTCGCTGCGAATATCGGGATGCGGTTTGAAGAGTACGCTTCCTCTCGGCAGAGCGAACACGACGCTGAAGACCGCGTCTCGATAGCACGAACGGTCGTGATGCTGTAAGCAAATCATACATTCATGAGCTTCACTAATTAGACGACGAGGCATTTGGCGACCTGTAGAGAGTCATAGTTACTCCCTGATTTTACCTGCAAATTACAGATTCGGAGATACCAAATCTCTCACACAATCGGTTTCGCTGCGAATATCGGCATGCGGTTTGAAGAGTATGCTTCCTCTCGGCGGCGCGAACAAGACGCAGAAGACCGCGTCTCGATAGCACGAACGGTCGTGATTCTATAGGAAAATTACGAATAAGCGCGGGTAAGCGGCGGGAGTAAATTTTGCAAAATTTCAGATTCGGAGATACTGCGAATATCGGCATGCGGTTTGAAGCGTACGCTTCCTCTCGCCGGCGCGAACAAGACGCAGAAGACCGCGTCTCGATAGCTCGAAGGGTCGTGATGCTGTAAGCAAATCATCGAGGCCGATCCCCCGTAGACGAACTGACTTAACTCAGAAGAATTTCAAGCATTTCTTACAAAATCTCTCACGCAATCGGTTTCGCTGCGAATATCGGGATGCGGTTTGAAGAGTACGCTTCCTCTCGGCAGAGCGAACACGACGCTGAAGACCGCGTCTCGATAGCACGAACGGTCGTGATGCTGTAAGCAAATCATACATTCATGCGCTTCACTAATTAGACGACGAGGCATTTGGCGACCTGTCGAGAGTCATAGTTACTCCCTGATTTTACCTGCAAATTACAGATTCGGAGATACCAAATCTCTCACGCAATCGGTTTCGCTGCGAATATCGGCATGCGGTTTGAAGAGTATGCTTCCTCTCGGCGGCGCGAACAAGACGCAGAAGACCGCGTCTCGATAGCACGAACGGTCGTGATTCTATAGGAAAATTACGAATAAGCGCGGGTAAGCGGCGGGAGTAAATTTTGCAAAATTTCAGATTCGGAGATACTGCGAATATCGGCATGCGGTTTGAAGCGTACGCTTCCTCTCGCCGGCGCGAACAAGACGCAGAAGACCGCGTCTCGATAGCTCGAAGGGTCGTGATGCTGTAAGCAAATCATCGAGGCCGATCCCCCGTAGACGAACTGACTTAACTCAGAAGAATTTCAAGCATTTCTTACAAAATCTCTCACGCAATCGGTTTCGCTGCGAATATCGGGATGCGGTTTGAAGAGTACGCTTCCTCTCGGCAGAGCGAACACGACGCTGAAGACCGCGTCTATGGGGGATTGGCCCGAATTTTTTGAAAAAAATATAAAGAAAAGTCAGTCTACGGAGGATTGGCCAGAATTTTTTGAAAAAAATATAAAGAGAATTATGTTAGTCTACGGAATATCGGCATGCGGTTTGAAGCGTACGCTTCCTCTCGCCGGCGCCAACAAGACGTAGAAGACCGCGTCTCGATAGCTCGAAGGGTCGTGATGCTGTAAGCAAATCATCGAGGCCGATCCCCCGTAGACGAACTGACTTAACTCAGAAGAATTTCAAGCATTTCTTACAAAATCTTTCACGCAATCGGTTTCGCTGCGAATATCGGGATGCCGTCTGCAGCGTACGCTTGCTCTCGGCAGAGCGAACACGACGCTGAAGACCGCGTCTATGGGGGATTGGCCCGAATTTTTTGAAAAAAATATAAAGAAAAGTCAGTCTACGGAGGATTGGCCAGAATTTTTTGAAAAAAATATAAAGAGAATTATGTTAGTCTACGGAATATCGGCATGCGGTTTGAAGCGTACGCTTCCTCTCGCCGGCGCCAACAAGACGTAGAAGACCGCGTCTCGATAGCTCGAAGGGTCGTGATGCTGTAAGCAAATCATCGAGGCCGATCCCCCGTAGACGAACTGACTTAACTCAGAAGAATTTCAAGCATTTCTTACAAAATCTTTCACGCAATC
>CAXEFP010000989.1:0-12500 GCA_963995525.1 Escarpia spicata | reverse complement strand
CGTACGCTTCCTCTCGCCGGCGCGAACAAGACGCAGAAGACCGCGTCTCGATAGCTCGAAGGGTCGTGATGCTGTAAGCAAATCATCGAGGCCGATCCCCCGTAGACGAACTGACTTAACTCAGAAGAATTTCAAGCATTTCTTACAAAATCTCTCACGCAATCGGTTTCGCTGCGAATATCGGGATGCGGTTTGAAGAGTACGCTTCCTCTCGGCAGAGCGAACACGACGCTGAAGACCGCGTCTCGATAGCACGAACGGTCGTGATGCTGTAAGCAAATCATACATTCATGAGCTTCACTAATTAGACGACGAGGCATTTGGCGACCTGTAGAGAGTCATAGTTACTCCCTGATTTTACCTGCAAATTACAGATTCGGAGATACCAAATCTCTCACGCAATCGGTTTCGCTGCGAATATCGGCATGCGGTTTGAAGAGTATGCTTCCTCTCGGCGGCGCGAACAAGACGCAGAAGACCGCGTCTCGATAGCACGAACGGTCGTGATTCTATAGGAAAATTACGAATAAGCGCGGGTAAGCGGCGGGAGTAAATTTTGCAAAATTTCAGATTCGGAGATACTGCGAATATCGGCATGCGGTTTGAAGCGTACGCTTCCTCTCGCCGGCGCGAACAAGACGCAGAAGACCGCGTCTCGATAGCTCGAAGGGTCGTGATGCTGTAAGCAAATCATCGAGGCCGATCCCCCGTAGACGAACTGACTTAACTCAGAAGAATTTCAAGCATTTCTTACAAAATCTCTCACGCAATCGGTTTCGCTGCGAATATCGGGATGCGGTTTGAAGAGTACGCTTCCTCTCGGCAGAGCGAACACGACGCTGAAGACCGCGTCTCGATAGCACGAACGGTCGTGATGCTGTAAGCAAATCATACATTCATGCGCTTCACTAATTAGACGACGAGGCATTTGGCGACCTGTCGAGAGTCATAGTTACTCCCTGATTTTACCTGCAAATTACAGATTCGGAGATACCAAATCTCTCACGCAATCGGTTTCGCTGCGAATATCGGCATGCGGTTTGAAGAGTATGCTTCCTCTCGGCGGCGCGAACAAGACGCAGAAGACCGCGTCTCGATAGCACGAACGGTCGTGATTCTATAGGAAAATTACGAATAAGCGCGGGTAAGCGGCGGGAGTAAATTTTGCAAAATTTCAGATTCGGAGATACTGCGAATATCGGCATGCGGTTTGAAGCGTACGCTTCCTCTCGCCGGCGCGAACAAGACGCAGAAGACCGCGTCTCGATAGCTCGAAGGGTCGTGATGCTGTAAGCAAATCATCGAGGCCGATCCCCCGTAGACGAACTGACTTAACTCAGAAGAATTTCAAGCATTTCTTACAAAATCTCTCACGCAATCGGTTTCGCTGCGAATATCGGGATGCGGTTTGAAGAGTACGCTTCCTCTCGGCAGAGCGAACACGACGCTGAAGACCGCGTCTCGATAGCACGAACGGTCGTGATGCTGTAAGCAAATCATACATTCATGAGCTTCACTAATTAGACGACGAGGCATTTGGCGACCTGTAGAGAGTCATAGTTACTCCCTGATTTTACCTGCAAATTACAGATTCGGAGATACCAAATCTCTCACGCAATCGGTTTCGCTGCGAATATCGGCATGCGGTTTGAAGAGTATGCTTCCTCTCGGCGGCGCGAACAAGACGCAGAAGACCGCGTCTCGATAGCACGAACGGTCGTGATTCTATAGGAAAATTACGAATAAGCGCGGGTAAGCGGCGGGAGTAAATTTTGCAAAATTTCAGATTCGGAGATACTGCGAATATCGGCATGCGGTTTGAAGCGTACGCTTCCTCTCGCCGGCGCGAACAAGACGCAGAAGACCGCGTCTCGATAGCTCGAAGGGTCGTGATGCTGTAAGCAAATCATCGAGGCCGATCCCCCGTAGACGAACTGACTTAACTCAGAAGAATTTCAAGCATTTCTTACAAAATCTCTCACGCAATCGGTTTCGCTGCGAATATCGGGATGCGGTTTGAAGAGTACGCTTCCTCTCGGCAGAGCGAACACGACGCTGAAGACCGCGTCTCGATAGCACGAACGGTCGTGATGCTGTAAGCAAATCATACATTCATGAGCTTCACTAATTAGACGACGAGGCATTTGGCGACCTGTAGAGAGTCATAGTTACTCCCTGATTTTACCTGCAAATTACAGATTCGGAGATACCAAATCTCTCACGCAATCGGTTTCGCTGCGAATATCGGCATGCGGTTTGAAGAGTATGCTTCCTCTCGGCGGCGCGAACAAGACGCAGAAGACCGCGTCTCGATAGCACGAACGGTCGTGATTCTATAGGAAAATTACGAATAAGCGCGGGTAAGCGGCGGGAGTAAATTTTGCAAAATTTCAGATTCGGAGATACTGCGAATATCGGCATGCGGTTTGAAGCGTACGCTTCCTCTCGCCGGCGCGAACAAGACGCAGAAGACCGCGTCTCGATAGCTCGAAGGGTCGTGATGCTGTAAGCAAATCATCGAGGCCGATCCCCCGTAGACGAACTGACTTAACTCAGAAGAATTTCAAGCATTTCTTACAAAATCTCTCACGCAATCGGTTTCGCTGCGAATATCGGGATGCGGTTTGAAGAGTACGCTTCCTCTCGGCAGAGCGAACACGACGCTGAAGACCGCGTCTCGATAGCACGAACGGTCGTGATTCTATAGCAAAATTACGAATAAGCGCGGGTAAGCGGCGGGAGTAAATTTTGCAAAATTTCAGATTCGGAGATACTGCGAATATCGGCATGCGGTTTGAAGCGTACGCTTCCTCTCGCCGGCGCGAACAAGACGCAGAAGACCGCGTCTCGATAGCTCGAACGGTCGTGATGCTGTAAGCAAACTACACATGGCGATCCCCCGTAGATTAACTCAATTTACTTAGTCGAATTTCAAGCATTTCTTACAAAATCTCTCATAGAATCGGTGTTATATACATCTCATACATGTATTTATATTATTTAGTGGCGAAACATGTTGCTTACTTAAAAATAAACATATGTTTGTGAAATTATGCCATTTCTCCCACAAAGTCTATAGAGATCAGTATAAGGTCGACTACCTCTTAAATCGTTCACACAGTCAGCTTATTTCAAAAGTTAAAAACGTTCTAAGAAACGTTCTAATGCACTGTCATAATAAAGTAAGTATAATTGTTTGTACATTATGTATATCCTTCAGAATGGCATAGGTTTTATTTTGTTCAGACAATTGTATCAAAAAATGAAAACCTAGGGTTAAGTCCAACTTGAAAGGGTGTTATCTACCGTGTAGTTTTCGTTGACTGACGGATACCTTTCCGCAAATTGTGCAGCATTTTGCAAAATTTCAGATACGGAGATACTGCGAATATCGGCATGCGGTTTGAAGCGTACGCTTCCTCTCGCCGGCGCGAACAAGACGCAGAAGACCGCGTCTCGATAGCTCGAAGGGTCGTGATGCTGTAAGCAAATCATCGAGGCCGATCCCCCGTAGACGAACTGACTTAACTCAGAAGAATTTCAAGCATTTCTTACAAAATCTCTCACGCAATCGGTTTCGCTGCGAATATCGGGATGCGGTTTGAAGAGTACGCTTCCTCTCGGCAGAGCGAACACGACGCTGAAGACCGCGTCTCGATAGCACGAACGGTCGTGATGCTGTAAGCAAATCATACATTCATGCGCTTCACTAATTAGACGACGAGGCATTTGGCGACCTGTCGAGAGTCATAGTTACTCCCTGATTTTACCTGCAAATTACAGATTCGGAGATACCAAATCTCTCACGCAATCGGTTTCGCTGCGAATATCGGCATGCGGTTTGAAGAGTATGCTTCCTCTCGGCGGCGCGAACAAGACGCAGAAGACCGCGTCTCGATAGCACGAACGGTCGTGATTCTATAGGAAAATTACGAATAAGCGCGGGTAAGCGGCGGGAGTAAATTTTGCAAAATTTCAGATTCGGAGATACTGCGAATATCGGCATGCGGTTTGAAGCGTACGCTTCCTCTCGCCGGCGCGAACAAGACGCAGAAGACCGCGTCTCGATAGCTCGAAGGGTCGTGATGCTGTAAGCAAATCATCGAGGCCGATCCCCCGTAGACGAACTGACTTAACTCAGAAGAATTTCAAGCATTTCTTACAAAATCTCTCACGCAATCGGTTTCGCTGCGAATATCGGGATGCGGTTTGAAGAGTACGCTTCCTCTCGGCAGAGCGAACACGACGCTGAAGACCGCGTCTCGATAGCACGAACGGTCGTGATGCTGTAAGCAAATCATACATTCATGCGCTTCACTAATTAGACGACGAGGCATTTGGCGACCTGTCGAGAGTCATAGTTACTCCCTGATTTTACCTGCAAATTACAGATTCGGAGATACCAAATCTCTCACGCAATCGGTTTCGCTGCGAATATCGGCATGCGGTTTGAAGAGTATGCTTCCTCTCGGCGGCGCGAACAAGACGCAGAAGACCGCGTCTCGATAGCACGAACGGTCGTGATTCTATAGGAAAATTACGAATAAGCGCGGGTAAGCGGCGGGAGTAAATTTTGCAAAATTTCAGATTCGGAGATACTGCGAATATCGGCATGCGGTTTGAAGCGTACGCTTCCTCTCGCCGGCGCGAACAAGACGCAGAAGACCGCGTCTCGATAGCTCGAAGGGTCGTGATGCTGTAAGCAAATCATCGAGGCCGATCCCCCGTAGACGAACTGACTTAACTCAGAAGAATTTCAAGCATTTCTTACAAAATCTCTCACGCAATCGGTTTCGCTGCGAATATCGGGATGCGGTTTGAAGAGTACGCTTCCTCTCGGCAGAGCGAACACGACGCTGAAGACCGCGTCTCGATAGCACGAACGGTCGTGATGCTGTAAGCAAATCATACATTCATGAGCTTCACTAATTAGACGACGAGGCATTTGGCGACCTGTAGAGAGTCATAGTTACTCCCTGATTTTACCTGCAAATTACAGATTCGGAGATACCAAATCTCTCACGCAATCGGTTTCGCTGCGAATATCGGCATGCGGTTTGAAGAGTATGCTTCCTCTCGGCGGCGCGAACAAGACGCAGAAGACCGCGTCTCGATAGCACGAACGGTCGTGATTCTATAGGAAAATTACGAATAAGCGCGGGTAAGCGGCGGGAGTAAATTTTGCAAAATTTCAGATTCGGAGATACTGCGAATATCGGCATGCGGTTTGAAGCGTACGCTTCCTCTCGCCGGCGCGAACAAGACGCAGAAGACCGCGTCTCGATAGCTCGAAGGGTCGTGATGCTGTAAGCAAATCATCGAGGCCGATCCCCCGTAGACGAACTGACTTAACTCAGAAGAATTTCAAGCATTTCTTACAAAATCTCTCACGCAATCGGTTTCGCTGCGAATATCGGGATGCGGTTTGAAGAGTACGCTTCCTCTCGGCAGAGCGAACACGACGCTGAAGACCGCGTCTCGATAGCACGAACGGTCGTGATGCTGTAAGCAAATCATACATTCATGAGCTTCACTAATTAGACGACGAGGCATTTGGCGACCTGTAGAGAGTCATAGTTACTCCCTGATTTTACCTGCAAATTACAGATTCGGAGATACCAAATCTCTCACGCAATCGGTTTCGCTGCGAATATCGGCATGCGGTTTGAAGAGTATGCTTCCTCTCGGCGGCGCGAACAAGACGCAGAAGACCGCGTCTCGATAGCACGAACGGTCGTGATTCTATAGGAAAATTACGAATAAGCGCGGGTAAGCGGCGGGAGTAAATTTTGCAAAATTTCAGATTCGGAGATACTGCGAATATCGGCATGCGGTTTGAAGCGTACGCTTCCTCTCGCCGGCGCGAACAAGACGCAGAAGACCGCGTCTCGATAGCTCGAAGGGTCGTGATGCTGTAAGCAAATCATCGAGGCCGATCCCCCGTAGACGAACTGACTTAACTCAGAAGAATTTCAAGCATTTCTTACAAAATCTCTCACGCAATCGGTTTCGCTGCGAATATCGGGATGCGGTTTGAAGAGTACGCTTCCTCTCGGCAGAGCGAACACGACGCTGAAGACCGCGTCTCGATAGCACGAACGGTCGTGATTCTATAGCAAAATTACGAATAAGCGCGGGTAAGCGGCGGGAGTAAATTTTGCAAAATTTCAGATTCGGAGATACTGCGAATATCGGCATGCGGTTTGAAGCGTACGCTTCCTCTCGCCGGCGCGAACAAGACGCAGAAGACCGCGTCTCGATAGCTCGAACGGTCGTGATGCTGTAAGCAAACTACACATGGCGATCCCCCGTAGATTAACTCAATTTACTTAGTCGAATTTCAAGCATTTCTTACAAAATCTCTCATAGAATCGGTGTTATATACATCTCATACATGTATTTATATTATTTAGTGGCGAAACATGTTGCTTACTTAAAAATAAACATATGTTTGTGAAATTATGCCATTTCTCCCACAAAGTCTATAGAGATCAGTATAAGGTCGACTACCTCTTAAATCGTTCACACAGTCAGCTTATTTCAAAAGTTAAAAACGTTCTAAGAAACGTTCTAATGCACTGTCATAATAAAGTAAGTATAATTGTTTGTACATTATGTATATCCTTCAGAATGGCATAGGTTTTATTTTGTTCAGACAATTGTATCAAAAAATGAAAACCTAGGGTTAAGTCCAACTTGAAAGGGTGTTATCTACCGTGTAGTTTTCGTTGACTGACGGATACCTTTCCGCAAATTGTGCAGCATTTTGCAAAATTTCAGATACGGAGATACTGCGAATATCGGCATGCGGTTTGAAGCGTACGCTTCCTCTCGCCGGCGCGAACAAGACGCAGAAGACCGCGTCTCGATAGCTCGAAGGGTCGTGATGCTGTAAGCAAATCATCGAGGCCGATCCCCCGTAGACGAACTGACTTAACTCAGAAGAATTTCAAGCATTTCTTACAAAATCTCTCACGCAATCGGTTTCGCTGCGAATATCGGGATGCGGTTTGAAGAGTACGCTTCCTCTCGGCAGAGCGAACACGACGCTGAAGACCGCGTCTCGATAGCACGAACGGTCGTGATGCTGTAAGCAAATCATACATTCATGCGCTTCACTAATTAGACGACGAGGCATTTGGCGACCTGTCGAGAGTCATAGTTACTCCCTGATTTTACCTGCAAATTACAGATTCGGAGATACCAAATCTCTCACGCAATCGGTTTCGCTGCGAATATCGGCATGCGGTTTGAAGAGTATGCTTCCTCTCGGCGGCGCGAACAAGACGCAGAAGACCGCGTCTCGATAGCACGAACGGTCGTGATTCTATAGGAAAATTACGAATAAGCGCGGGTAAGCGGCGGGAGTAAATTTTGCAAAATTTCAGATTCGGAGATACTGCGAATATCGGCATGCGGTTTGAAGCGTACGCTTCCTCTCGCCGGCGCGAACAAGACGCAGAAGACCGCGTCTCGATAGCTCGAAGGGTCGTGATGCTGTAAGCAAATCATCGAGGCCGATCCCCCGTAGACGAACTGACTTAACTCAGAAGAATTTCAAGCATTTCTTACAAAATCTCTCACGCAATCGGTTTCGCTGCGAATATCGGGATGCGGTTTGAAGAGTACGCTTCCTCTCGGCAGAGCGAACACGACGCTGAAGACCGCGTCTCGATAGCACGAACGGTCGTGATGCTGTAAGCAAATCATACATTCATGAGCTTCACTAATTAGACGACGAGGCATTTGGCGACCTGTAGAGAGTCATAGTTACTCCCTGATTTTACCTGCAAATTACAGATTCGGAGATACCAAATCTCTCACACAATCGGTTTCGCTGCGAATATCGGCATGCGGTTTGAAGAGTATGCTTCCTCTCGGCGGCGCGAACAAGACGCAGAAGACCGCGTCTCGATAGCACGAACGGTCGTGATTCTATAGGAAAATTACGAATAAGCGCGGGTAAGCGGCGGGAGTAAATTTTGCAAAATTTCAGATTCGGAGATACTGCGAATATCGGCATGCGGTTTGAAGCGTACGCTTCCTCTCGCCGGCGCGAACAAGACGCAGAAGACCGCGTCTCGATAGCTCGAAGGGTCGTGATGCTGTAAGCAAATCATCGAGGCCGATCCCCCGTAGACGAACTGACTTAACTCAGAAGAATTTCAAGCATTTCTTACAAAATCTCTCACGCAATCGGTTTCGCTGCGAATATCGGGATGCGGTTTGAAGAGTACGCTTCCTCTCGGCAGAGCGAACACGACGCTGAAGACCGCGTCTCGATAGCACGAACGGTCGTGATGCTGTAAGCAAATCATACATTCATGCGCTTCACTAATTAGACGACGAGGCATTTGGCGACCTGTCGAGAGTCATAGTTACTCCCTGATTTTACCTGCAAATTACAGATTCGGAGATACCAAATCTCTCACGCAATCGGTTTCGCTGCGAATATCGGCATGCGGTTTGAAGAGTATGCTTCCTCTCGGCGGCGCGAACAAGACGCAGAAGACCGCGTCTCGATAGCACGAACGGTCGTGATTCTATAGGAAAATTACGAATAAGCGCGGGTAAGCGGCGGGAGTAAATTTTGCAAAATTTCAGATTCGGAGATACTGCGAATATCGGCATGCGGTTTGAAGCGTACGCTTCCTCTCGCCGGCGCGAACAAGACGCAGAAGACCGCGTCTCGATAGCTCGAAGGGTCGTGATGCTGTAAGCAAATCATCGAGGCCGATCCCCCGTAGACGAACTGACTTAACTCAGAAGAAATTTCAAGCATTTCTTACAAAATCTCTCACGCAATCGGTTTCGCTGCGAATATCGGGATGCGGTTTGAAGAGTACGCTTCCTCTCGGCAGAGCGAACACGACGCTGAAGACCGCGTCTCGATAGCACGAACGGTCGTGATGCTGTAAGCAAATCATACATTCATGAGCTTCACTAATTAGACGACGAGGCATTTGGCGACCTGTAGAGAGTCATAGTTACTCCCTGATTTTACCTGCAAATTACAGATTCGGAGATACCAAATCTCTCACGCAATCGGTTTCGCTGCGAATATCGGCATGCGGTTTGAAGAGTATGCTTCCTCTCGGCGGCGCGAACAAGACGCAGAAGACCGCGTCTCGATAGCACGAACGGTCGTGATTCTATAGGAAAATTACGAATAAGCGCGGGTAAGCGGCGGGAGTAAATTTTGCAAAATTTCAGATTCGGAGATACTGCGAATATCGGCATGCGGTTTGAAGCGTACGCTTCCTCTCGCCGGCGCGAACAAGACGCAGAAGACCGCGTCTCGATAGCTCGAAGGGTCGTGATGCTGTAAGCAAATCATCGAGGCCGATCCCCCGTAGACGAACTGACTTAACTCAGAAGAATTTCAAGCATTTCTTACAAAATCTCTCACGCAATCGGTTTCGCTGCGAATATCGGGATGCGGTTTGAAGAGTACGCTTCCTCTCGGCAGAGCGAACACGACGCTGAAGACCGCGTCTCGATAGCACGAACGGTCGTGATGCTGTAAGCAAATCATACATTCATGAGCTTCACTAATTAGACGACGAGGCATTTGGCGACCTGTAGAGAGTCATAGTTACTCCCTGATTTTACCTGCAAAATTACAGATTCGGAGATACCAAATCTCTCACGCAATCGGTTTCGCTGCGAATATCGGCATGCGGTTTGAAGAGTATGCTTCCTCTCGGCGGCGCGAACAAGACGCAGAAGACCGCGTCTCGATAGCACGAACGGTCGTGATTCTATAGGAAAATTACGAATAAGCGCGGGTAAGCGGCGGGAGTAAATTTTGCAAAATTTCAGATTCGGAGATACTGCGAATATCGGCATGCGGTTTGAAGCGTACGCTTCCTCTCGCCGGCGCGAACAAGACGCAGAAGACCGCGTCTCGATAGCTCGAAGGGTCGTGATGCTGTAAGCAAATCATCGAGGCCGATCCCCCGTAGACGAACTGACTTAACTCAGAAGAATTTCAAGCATTTCTTACAAAATCTCTCACGCAATCGGTTTCGCTGCGAATATCGGGATGCGGTTTGAAGAGTACGCTTCCTCTCGGCAGAGCGAACACGACGCTGAAGACCGCGTCTCGATAGCACGAACGGTCGTGATGCTGTAAGCAAATCATACATTCATGCGCTTCACTAATTAGACGACGAGGCATTTGGCGACCTGTCGAGAGTCATAGTTACTCCCTGATTTTACCTGCAAATTACAGATTCGGAGATACCAAATCTCTCACGCAATCGGTTCGCTGCGAATATCGGCATGCGGTTTGAAGAGTATGCTTCCTCTCGGCGGCGCGAACAAGACGCAGAAGACCGCGTCTCGATAGCACGAACGGTCGTGATTCTATAGGAAAATTACGAATAAGCGCGGGTAAGCGGCGGGAGTAAATTTTGCAAAATTTCAGATTCGGAGATACTGCGAATATCGGCATGCGGTTTGAAGCGTACGCTTCCTCTCGCCGGCGCGAACAAGACGCAGAAGACCGCGTCTCGATAGCTCGAAGGGTCGTGATGCTGTAAGCAAATCATCGAGGCCGATCCCCCGTAGACGAACTGACTTAACTCAGAAGAATTTCAAGCATTTCTTACAAAATCTCTCACGCAATCGGTTTCGCTGCGAATATCGGGATGCGGTTTGAAGAGTACGCTTCCTCTCGGCAGAGCGAACACGACGCTGAAGACCGCGTCTCGATAGCACGAACGGTCGTGATGCTGTAAGCAAATCATACATTCATGAGCTTCACTAATTAGACGACGAGGCATTTGGCGACCTGTAGAGAGTCATAGTTACTCCCTGATTTTACCTGCAAATTACAGATTCGGAGATACCAAATCTCTCACGCAATCGGTTTCGCTGCGAATATCGGCATGCGGTTTGAAGAGTATGCTTCCTCTCGGCGGCGCGAACAAGACGCAGAAGACCGCGTCTCGATAGCACGAACGGTCGTGATTCTATAGGAAAATTACGAATAAGCGCGGGTAAGCGGCGGGAGTAAATTTTGCAAAATTTCAGATTCGGAGATACTGCGAATATCGGCATGCGGTTTGAAGCGTACGCTTCCTCTCGCCGGCGCGAACAAGACGCAGAAGACCGCGTCTCGATAGCTCGAAGGGTCGTGATGCTGTAAGCAAATCATCGAGGCCGATCCCCCGTAGACGAACTGACTTAACTCAGAAGAATTTCAAGCATTTCTTACAAAATCTCTCACGCAATCGGTTTCGCTGCGAATATCGGGATGCGGTTTGAAGAGTACGCTTCCTCTCGGCAGAGCGAACACGACGCTGAAGACCGCGTCTCGATAGCACGAACGGTCGTGATGCTGTAAGCAAATCATACATTCATGAGCTTCACTAATTAGACGACGAGGCATTTGGCGACCTGTAGAGAGTCATAGTTACTCCCTGATTTTACCTGCAAATTACAGATTCGGAGATACCAAATCTCTCACGCAATCGGTTTCGCTGCGAATATCGGCATGCGGTTTGAAGAGTATGCTTCCTCTCGGCGGCGCGAACAAGACGCAGAAGACCGCGTCTCGATAGCACGAACGGTCGTGATTCTATAGGAAAATTACGAATAAGCGCGGGTAAGCGGCGGGAGTAAATTTTGCAAAATTTCAGATTCGGAGATACTGCGAATATCGGCATGCGGTTTGAAGCGTACGCTTCCTCTCGCCGGCGCGAACAAGACGCAGAAGACCGCGTCTCGATAGCTCGAAGGGTCGTGATGCTGTAAGCAAATCATCGAGGCCGATCCCCCGTAGACGAACTGACTTAACTCAGAAGAATTTCAAGCATTTCTTACAAAATCTCTCACGCAATCGGTTTCGCTGCGAATATCGGGATGCGGTTTGAAGAGTACGCTTCCTCTCGGCAGAGCGAACACGACGCTGAAGACCGCGTCTCGATAGCACGAACGGTCGTGATGCTGTAAGCAAATCATACATTCATGCGCTTCACTAATTAGACGACGAGGCATTTGGCGACCTGTCGAGAGTCATAGTTACTCCCTGATTTTACCTGCAAATTACAGATTCGGAGATACCAAATCTCTCACGCAATCGGTTTCGCTGCGAATATCGGCATGCGGTTTGAAGAGTATGCTTCCTCTCGGCGGCGCGAACAAGACGCAGAAGACCGCGTCTCGATAGCACGAACGGTCGTGATTCTATAGGAAAATTACGAATAAGCGCGGGTAAGCGGCGGGAGTAAATTTTGCAAAATTTCAGATTCGGAGATACTGCGAATATCGGCATGCGGTTTGAAGCGTACGCTTCCTCTCGCCGGCGCGAACAAGACGCAGAAGACCGCGGTCTCGATAGCTCGAAGGGTCGTGATGCTGTAAGCAAATCATCGAGGCCGATCCCCCGTAGACGAACTGACTTAACTCAGAAGAATTTCAAGCATTTCTTACAAAATCTCTCACGCAATCGGTTTTCGCTGCGAATATCGGGATGCGGTTTGAAGAGTACGCTT
>CAXEFP010000988.1:0-7500 GCA_963995525.1 Escarpia spicata | reverse complement strand
ACATGTGTAAACTGCAGTGAACTCACTAACTCTAGAGAATGAAAAACTCTGAAATAAACCAGGACCACAATGAAAACAAGTGCTTGCATTTTCTTGTGGCATCCTCAGTGATATACAGTATTTATAAGGAAATGCCACTGTATACCAAAACATACATAGCGGCCGTCGCTGCAAATTATATTAGTTCAGGTGAGGAGAAATATTTAACCCGAACACAATAACAACTAATTCAACTACAGCTTTTCCGTGCTGTAACCTACTCCGAATACAGCTCCATTCCGAATACTGGAGAACCTTTGTTGATTATACAGGTCGCTGCAGATGGTGTCAGAAAACGTAGTTAGCTGTACTAAAATGAAATATTACGCCAGTTTTCTAATTTCCGCGGCTCCAGTTGCATCACATAAATGCACAGCCACACGCGATAGCCGAAGGATTAGGCTCGAACAAGAGCATGTTAGGGACGGACTCAAAACGTTTATGTACGACACTGCATGACAATTACACTGAACCCTAGGTCCGCTGCTCCTACGTGACACTTATTGCAAAGGATTCCCTTAAAAATGTCATTTTCCATCATGCCAAAACCATCTCATACCACGTATACATAGACATGCTAATAATCCACGAACCTTAGAAAGATGTGTGTCCGGTCCAGGTATATCGTGAATAAACTCTCTTTTAGTTATATTGTGTAATGCGATTTGTTTTTCTTTCACCCTACTGTGAATTACTATAAAATATGTTTTTAGTACATTGGTGCCTGATTATTACGGGATCTCGAATTTGGGACAACGTGACACGAACGGTGACGTAACCGTAGTAGCGGGACTGGTTACCTGTGCGTTACTGTGACGGGAATAATTCAGGATTATCCCAGAGGGACTTTAATTGCGAGGTGGCTTTATTACGGAGGTAACCGTGAAGCGAGGTTTGACTCTTCAGCGATCCACATTCGACGCAAAACAAAGCAGCGATTCTCCGTCTTGAAACTATAGGGACGTGCGTTGATGTTTTGATAGCACCCCTTATGTAGACGTACCTGGATTACGCGGACGCATGCATCAGAGGGCGGAACCGGAGAAATTAATGGATCGTTAAGCAAGTTGTATTTGCATAAACAGTAATAGAGGTGTTATGTGACTCCCGGCGCTGTTGGATCTTCTCGCTAGTTTCTATGTATTATTTATTAGAGCGTCGTTCCTGGCAGGCTGACTGGAGTATCACGGATCGTGCGTTAGTTCTGTTGAGTTACGCAAAACGTGTGTGCTTAGATGCAACCACAACGCGACAAAACGCATATAAAAACTCTCCTTGAACGACCTTTCGATTGCACAAACTAGTACCTCGAATGCCAATAAAGTTGTTGTTAGATGGTCCATATTAAAATGAAGAAGAAATGCCGAACACGTCGTGAAATTTGATGACTGTCGATTAAGTAGCGGACACGGTGGGTTTAGCCCACGAATGTACTGGACTGGAGATGTCTGGCGGCTCTAATTCATCGACACCGCTAAAAACAACCCTGAATGGTACGCCATGCAAGACTGGCAACAAACAGATTAGAAACAGACTCAAATAACAATAAACCTGCGCTGATTGGACGCGTATTCTCGTAGGGAGTTGGACATGCAAACTGGGATGCAGTGATTGGATCTCGCAATACTTTAACTACGCTAATTGCGTACGGCTAAAGCATTCGAGGCAGTCGCTTTTCGGAAGTGGTTGGAACTGGTTACACGATCTGTTATTCACTTCCAATGTGACGCACGTAGACCTGTAGAGAGTAAGTGTCCACCAGAGAAGGGAAACAACTAAAACTGTGATATAGTAAATAAAAACATACACACAACGGGTGCGATAAACGTGTCCGTGGAACACTTCTCAAACGATACTGTAAGATGTTAAGGGAGAATGTAAACTGTCAGTGTTGCTATGCGTGATAAATAGTTGGATATATATAGCTGACTTAAGAAACTATCAAAGTATTTGGATAACAAAATATAATATTTAATAATAGTTAATAAAAATCAAATTGCTTGGTGTTTTCGATTTCTAATCCCGCTGTGTGTGCGTTTGTGTGCGTATGTGTGCGTGTGTGTGTGTGTGTGTGTGTGTGTGTGTGTGTGTGTGTGCGTGTGTGTGCGTGTGTGCGCGTGTGTGCGTTCGTGTGTGTGTGTGTGTGTGTGTGCGTGCGTGTGCGTGTGTGTGCGTGTTCGTGCGTGCGTGCGTGCGTGCGTGTGTGCATACATACGTGTGCGTTCGTACGTGAGCTGCGTGTAAGCGTGTCCATTAGAACTAAATGTCCGATTGATTTTATATTATATAGTGAACTGCTCTGCACGATAATTATTGTTAATGATCTGTGTTTAAACGAACGTTTTGTTTACAATGAATATCCATGCACAGTTCGTTAAACTTCGTCGAACACGTACAGTACAGCACAGCCGTTTTCATTAATTAACACGCACGTGCAGCTGTCTGCCAGTGAATTAATTGGTTTTCAGCGTTTCTTCAGTCGATCAATGATTGATAAATTAATGTTCTCACGTGACGCAACCCGTTGTTCCGTAATCAGAGTCTTCTTTTTTGTTTGCAGTACAGACTAAACAACACCATAACATAAGCAATAAAACTCGAAATACCACTTACTCACATACACATACAGATGCACATGAGTATGAATTAAATTTTAGTGAGGGGGAGTTGCGCAGCGTCAGTGTCAACTCTCTTGTCCAGGCCAGACAATATATAAGTGGTTGGAGACAGTTGTGAGTGCAGTGTAACCCCAGGCCACCTGCTGTGTCTTGTCGTGCACTCCACACATGACGATGTCTAGGTGGTTGGAGATAGTTGTGAGTGCAGTGGAACCCCAGGCCACCTGCTGTGTCTTGTCGTGCACTCCATACATGACAATATCTAGGTGGTTGGAGATAGTTGTGAGTGCAGTGGAACCCCAGGCCACCTGCTGTGTCTAGTCGTGCACTCCATACATGACAATATCTAGGTGGTTGGAGATAGTTGTGAGTGCAGTGGAACCCCAGGCCACCTGTAATGTCTTGTCGTGCACTCCACTCGCTCTGTTTTATCATGCTCTCCATACATGACAATGTCTAGGTGGTTGGAGATAGTTGTGAGCGAAGTAGAACCCCAAGCCGCCTGATGTGTCTTGTCGTGGGAACCGATGCGGGGCGAATCATCCAAATTATGACGAATCACCCAAAAAGTGCGACATATTAGCCATCAGAGGTACTGCCCTTCACTGACATACCCCATATACAGGCACACGCACCGCACGCACGCACGCACGCACGCACGCACGCACGCACGCACGCACGCACGCACGCACGCACGCACGCACGCACGCACGCACACACGCAGGCTCTGACAATCACACATACACGTACGTTGTAGTGAAACTGTCTCCTCTGTCATCGTTTATGACACGATGCTGGAATGCATGGCTTTTTCCTAACTTTGAATTGGTTTGTCTCTATATAACTAATATTCCAAATGAGTGCATCCGTTGGTTGACTTCCCAATATACCGTGTTATGTGTGCAGATTCTTCGTTTTATAGTTGCCGGTATCACTGTTTAGCATCCTGCACGTATTGCCTTGATGACTAGACCCTAAACCGCACTCACTCGCACTACAAACCAAATAAGTACAAACCGCGTCGACGTCGCAGTAGAGATGGGTCGACACGGTGTACAATTACGTGGCGTGTTTCTTATTCAACCACTATTAGCAAGCTAGCGGGGGCACGAAAAACATTGCAATTTCCAGTTCATTATGCAACCTAAAATGATGAATTGCCAATATCTGGAGTGGTGATACGACTTTTGGGAATATACGCACATAAAGCATCATTTAGAAAACCGTCGCCTGTTGCTATAACGTCAACACGTGTTGCCCGTTATTACTACGCCAGATCAGGTTCTGCTGTGCGACGATAAAAGCCGAATGGTGTATTAATGACGATAGTTGACGCAGTTCGCCGGTCCACACACATACAGGACGTTCTTTTCAACATATTTAATGAAGTTCTTTGCCGAATAATCGATTGATAAGTCGGGCCAAAGAATCGATAGTCGGCTACAAACATCAAGAGAAACGGAATCCGATCACCACCGCTTATTATTCCGTAATTCGGTTAATGTTGAATGCGTCATGCCATCAAGTGATCTGTAAATTGCGATATTGTAAATATTTAAGCTATTCAAAATGAGTTCGAATGAGAGTCGTAGCAACTAACGTAACGGCAAGTCCATAACGTGTAACAATGCGTAAGGGTCCCGGATAAATGAACTCTGGGCAAAATTAACTAGGCTATTGCGTGATTGAGTGATAGAGTGAGTGTTTTATTTCAGAATAGAATAATACAGCGCATTAATGAAAAAATATATAATGCAAGATAACAAAACATTATGCAATTTCTGGTTGGCAGCAGAGCCGAGGCTGTCACCAGTTTAAATATGTATACAGGCCCCTGTATACAACTGTACCGCAAACAACATATAGTCTGTGGCACTGCCAACAGCTGATAATGGTAGACAACTTGTTATAATGTACTGGTAATAGATAGAACGCTGCAATTAATAACCATAAATTAACAATTAACACACCATCATAAACAATTATTAACAATTGTGACGTGGTCAGTAGACGAAGATACGAGCAACAATTATTTTAGGAGCTACATAGTGTACATTTTGTATACACATAGGGGAACCTCGGGCAATACGTGATACTTAAGGATGTTTGGCTCCTGCATATATCGACAATACCGAATATCACAAGTGATTGATAAATTAGCTATGTTCGGTGATAACCTCGCTCTACATAAAAGTCATCAAGTTGCTGCAATTAATCAATGAAATAATAAAGGTTTTCAATTTTGCCCCGGTGTCTCTGGGGTAAAACGGGACAGACTTTTCTTATAGTACATGGCCATCCCAATAGGCTCAGTGAACTATTAATTGCTCTTTGTTATCATTAGCGTATATAATTGTCTTGTGTAAATTATACAATATAATTATATACTCTAATGATAACAAAGAAAACATGGATTGTATAATTGTTTCTTGTGCCAATTAGAATTTATTTAAATAAGGCCATATTAAGTTTCAATGCCTCTTGAACAAAAGATCAGGTTTGCTTAATAGCCGTTAATGTTTTGTTAGAAAACGTTAACAATGTAATGTTTAACAATGATGTACTATTGATAAAGCTTATTTTACTACTATATTAACCTTAATTATTTAATCTAATGTAATTTATTTCATAATTTTATGTTAATACATATTTTGACATTCTTTAATATGGCCGTCTAGATAAAAAGGAAACGAAATTCTGAAGAAGATTTTCGTATTTGTATCTGGAAACTTATCATATTATAATCATTACGTCATTTCTTTTATATAAAGCGAATTGTAGACAAAGGCTAATACTAACAATACTGGTAATAATAATTGTGAAAATAAATACGAATTACAAAGACGAGTAAGATAAACTCCTCTTCAACTCCACATAGACACTGTTGAACGCGTAGCTCACACGTGAAATATGAACCTACTGCGCCAACACCAGCCCATTTTAAATCGGCCCGTTCGTTGCAGACCTCGCAGCTGATCCACGCCTCATTAGAACTAAGATATCTTTGCCCACAATACGGGCACTCAGGATTATCGTTAGGATCTTGGCTTTTTTGTTATTGAAGCCATTTTCAGTCGATGCAGTTCTTTTCTTGGATTTCTTTTGCGCAGCTGTTTTTCTCTTCTGTCCGTGCGGTTTGTTCTTCCTGTTCCACTGTTGTGTTTCAATAGCAACAGCACCGTTCTAGCCTTCCTAGTTCTCTTTCGATCCAGCCTCTTCTCTACGTTTCAGCAGTTCCGCCTTATATGGAATCGATGTTATCTCAGCCGCATATCCCTGCCCACCTCTATGCTTCCTGACTTTACGTTGACGATGAACGACGCCCTGGTCCTTGGCCAGGATAGCAGCGGGCTGCTCAGCAATTACCACTTGGTTGTCATTGGTCAGATCTGGGGGGACTGGACATAACCATTGACAGCTTCTTTATTGTTGACCACGTCAGCAGCGGGAGGCTGTCCATTTGCCACGTCAGTAGCAGGAGGCTGTCCATTGGCGACGTCAGCCGTTGGAGGCTGATCATTGGCCACATGGGATACCAGTATCCCATATTACCCAAGGTTGTATCCCATATTGCCCCAATCTACTTGACCCAAGGTCAAGGTGGGCTCCTCAATTATTGTTCAAACAGCCCAAGCGGTCTCTCCTTTAATATTAAGTAAAATGCATGTGAATTCATAGAACATATTACAAACAATGTGAAGACAATCACGTTGTCTTAATGCGCAGTTGAAGGGTTGTTGAAAAATTTGATTAAAGCAGAAAGTTAAAGTCTTCTTGCGAGTTTGTAATGGTTTGTTCGCAGCAGAGGATCGTTCCTGCGTTCGATGTAGATGATGCTGCGTCTAGATACAGGTGTATTAGTTCCACTGCAATCTGCTAGATCGTACCACCCTTTATGCTAAAACAGCTAGTATACCATATTACCCCAGCATCCCACAATGCCCCAGGTTCCCCTATTTACAATGATAAACTCCAATAATAAGCGCTGATTATCGATTATGACCTATGGCAATTTTGTATTTCCCGAAATAGGATTTATTGTTTCTAATAAGTAACGACTGCCTAATTTGAGTAGATGGGAGAAGATACGAGTTTGACACAGAGCGTGAATGATCTTCGATGTGAAGAACGAATACTCAATTGTGTTGATATGTCATGTTAATACCTTAAACATCAACATGTCATGTTAATACCTTAAACAACAACATGTCATGTTAATACCTTAAACATCAACATGTCATGTTAATACCTTAAACATCAACATGTCATGTTAATACCTTAAACATCAACATGTCATGTTAATACCTTAAACATCAACATGTCATGTTAATACCTTAAACATCAACATGTCATGTTAATACCTTAAACATCAACATGTCATGTTAATACCTTAAACATCAACATGTCATGTTAATACCTTAAACAACAACATGTCATGTTAATATCTTAAACAACAACATGTCATGTTAATACCTTAAACATCAACATGTCATGTTAATACCTTAAACATCAACATGTCATGTTAATACCTTAAACAACAACATGTCATGTTAATACCTTAAACATCAACATGTCATGTTAATACCTTAAACAACAACATGTCATGTTAATATCTTAAACAACAACATGTCATGTTAATACCTTAAACAACAACATGTCATGTTAATACCTTAAACAACCAGGACCATTGTTTGGAGGTCGAGTTTGACGGTTTAGTGTGTCGATAGCGCGATAGTTTAATCCGCGCGGTAAATAAAGCCATAATTACTCTGACATTTCGGTCAGTAATGACGTCTCAATGGGAGTTCGACTGTCGCAAATATCAGTTGACACATCATGAATC
>CAXEFP010000987.1:0-17878 GCA_963995525.1 Escarpia spicata | reverse complement strand
ACTAAGCGGCTCTATCTTATTTCTAATCGTTCTCTTGCTCGACGGTTGAAGACGGATATCTTGATTACTTGATGTCTGACGGACACAAACAACCGCCATCGTGTTTATCACGGTGGTGCCCATGCCATAGCCGTGTTACCCTATTTGGAACTATCAACTAGAGTCTCCATTGCCTTGTTCAAGGGTTAGTTATGTTCGTGATAAAACGCCAGTTACAAGTACCACGCTTCATTTATAAACACGCCTGTATTTGAGATACTAAGATAATGCTGCGTAATTACGCAACACCCGTATATTTACAATCATGATATTTCATGTATTGCCATAAAGTACGGGAGATGTTTCATGGAATCAAGTGTCAGACATAAAACACGGATCCAATCCCCATTTGGACTAATTAGTAGTGTCATAAAAAGTTGCTCCCACGATAAGATCAGACAAGCAAGTTCAACCAAATAGACGGGCCAACGTACAACCAGACAAACAGACAAAACCAAACAGTATCAACAGTTGTCCAAACAGACGACAAGCTCCTGGCGAATAGATGGACCAGCACACCAGGAAACCAAAATTTACCAAGACACACTGTCCATCCGACAAACCCGAATAAATACGAATCATGTGTCTAGTTTACGAAATGACAGATCAAACCTGCGCGGTGTTTATGCATTCATCAATGACAAAGGGTGTTCATGACAGGCTTCGCGTGTGTTTGTGTCTACATGCAGAATCATTTACGATTTTAATAATTCAGTATCACACTTTAATCTCGTCGTTTCTAGAATAACGCATCAATCTGAACTCAATGGAATGATGTTGTTGATTGATATCACTTTGACGGCGCAACCACCGGCAATAGCAGCAGTAGATTTGTATGGTTTATGTCACACGATTGTGTTTTTCACACCTCGATGTACACCGGACGTTCACCTGCACAATGATATGTGGTTGTGCCGAATCCATACAATGATGCATGCGTGGTCGGTGCGTCACTACAGCCGCCGTCAACATGTTAGATTAAATGTAATAAGTTGAAATCAACGATTTAGCTAAATGTGTTTGAATAAATGCATTGTTCTGACATATGCACGCGCGCGCGCGCACACACACACACACACACACACACACACACACACACACACACACACACACACACACACACACACACACACACACACACACACACGCACACACGCACACACGCACACACGCACACACGCACACACGCACACACGCACACACGCACACACGCACACACGCACACACGCACACACGCACACACGCACACACGCACACACGCACACACGCACACACGCACACACGCACACACGCACACACGCACACACGCACACACGCACACACGCACACACGCACACACGCACACACGCACACACGCACAGACACGCACATACACGCGTACACGCGTACACGCGTACACGCGTACACGCATACACGCATACACGCATACACGCATACACGCATACACGCATACACGCATACACGCATACACGCATACGCGCATACGCGCATACACGCATACACGCATACGCGCATACGCACATACGCACGCACACACTCACACATGTACACGCACGCACACACGCGACTCCTGTTCTCGGCAACTGTTCTCAGCAAACTACATAGAGTTGCTTTTATCATTTAAGACAATCTGTTCTGTTGCTGCACTGCTGCTTTATGATTATTGGTGGTGTGATCTCGACAACTTGGCCTGGACATAAGAGACGAGCTTAATGAAGGCGGTGCAATATTTGTTGACAAGTGCAGGCGGCAGTCTGCCGGTTAGAATGCGTTGCGTGTGGACGCGTGATTATAGATCGAGTGACCGAGTGACCGACGCCGTGGAACAATGACCGCTGTTCATCAAGCGATAGACGGACGTCGACCTCATGCAACTTTGATGTGAGTGGTCAAGTGTTGCGCAACGAGACTCATTTGTCGTTAGTTTTTCTTTACTCTGGCTGCGCTGTTGTCGCTCTTCTTACACCACAAACGTTGCAGGTGATCTACTGACATAGGTGATCACTAAAATTCTCTGGTTGAACACACGCACACGCACGCACTAACGCACGCATGCACGCATGTGACTATATGCGTATGCGTGTGTGCGTGCGTGCGTATACTGCATGTGTTTATGTATTATATGTATACATAGAATACATAAACATATAGGTCTACATACGTGTATGTCATATATGAAGACATATGTACGTACGTACATACACATATAAGTATGTGTCCTTACGTGAATGCATGTACAAACGCTCATACGTACGTATGTATTTATGCATGCATATAACTCACATAAGCCCCCCTATACAACGTCACCCTTCCCCCCGCCCCCCGACTTCGAGCATACTACCTCCGCTGGTCTTTTGGTTGATATATCCCTTTGTGTCGACATTACCGTTCAAGTCACCCGATCTCGGCATGACATTTACGTTCATACAGTGGTCGTGTGTCGAGTCTCTGTCGACCCTTATCCAGTGTTTGGGGACTATTGACGTCTGTTTGTATTGACGGAGGGAGTATTCCGGCTGAGTCACTGCGCCTGACAGTCCTGCTGTGTCTGGAGGATTCTCATGCAGCAGATATGTCGACAATCGCTACAAAAAGTGACTTGCAAAATACGAGAAAGGGCATAAACCAGTGAAGGTGTCACGCCAGACAGTGTTCACAACAACACGTCATGGTGTATGGAACCATGTCGTAAATGGCTGATGAAGAAACGAGCATTAAAGAAAGCTGCTTCCTCGATGTATTTAGATGCCCAAATATGGTGTGTACTTGTGTGTGAATAATTGAAAAAGAGCGTATATTTGTCTAAATGGTCGAATGTATAGGTTTGGGTTATTTTATCTTCTACTTTGACAACGGCGTTCACAGGGCTAGCACTTAGCCTTCAACCCACTGAATTCGTCGTCGAATACAGAAACATGTGCATAATCACATTGCGCGTTCGCGTGGAGTTTCTAAGTTTGATAATCACTTCAATTAATTCTGGGGAAGGAATAAAACAGTTGATATGTTTTATGATGATTTCTCCAAAAATGTACAGAACGTTGCAAAATAAATCAACATGTCATAGTGGATACTAGGTATGTTTTCGATTTCACGAAATGAATGTGAAATGAGAGGAGCGATAAAAATCGAATTGAGGAGGCATCTTTAACTAACACTGAATTGAGGAGGCACCTTTAATATTGACTGCAACATCGCCATATACGGGAGAAGATAGCGCCACATTGGTTCCCACTCACCCAGTCACACCAGACTCGTGGTAACACGACCAATTACTATACTAACTCACATTTGACATCCGTTAATAAAATATTAATTCGCGCGAAAAATGTGCAGGAGCTGTTATTATGTTCGCTTAAATAACACATTTACTCCAGCATATGAATGAAGTTATCACGGTCACGACTCGTTTGGCCGTGATGAGTAATACAACTTAAAATAAGAAATGTCTCATGCTGTTGTTTGGCTACTTAAACATTCATTCGCGAGACACATGTTTTGAAGCCGCAAACGTAGAGTAAATATGCACTGAAAGCGTGCAAACCTCAATGTCGAGACCCAGGAACATGCTGCCAAATACAAACGATGATATGACCAGTTTAGTAGGCCAATCTATTCAATCTTAATGGAGTGTAACGCGTTATTAACGATCGGTTTTGTGTGCACTGTGTTGGGTCGTGACTATGTCGCAAATATCTCTTTGGATGTTGTTTCCATGAATAGAGTAAGAAGCGGTAATTGGATGAATATATGATTCGCATAGCCAGCAACTGTATTGTTAGCTTTGTTGACGGATGCAAGCTATCCTGGTATGGCTACACCTATTGTTACAATACCAGTTCAAAACACCATCATGCAAGGCAGCCTACTGGAGAAGAGGGGAAACCATGCATACGGTGGGGAGCGCAGTAAAGCGCCGGACTGCCGCTTTTTCAAACTTGGTCAAATTCGTTCACCTCCCGTTGTCTTGTGTCTTTCTGAAGAGACACAGAAAACCGTTGGTTTGGGCAATTTCGTTCACCCCCGGTGCAGGTGCCTTTCGGAAGACATTTGGTCCCTTCTATCTGGTGACTATGCCAGGGGAAGTAAAAGATCCCACACAGGGGGTAAATGTGTAACCTGTCGCGGACTCACAGCGTGGTGGCCTCTATATCTAGCGGACTGTGTCGGAATTGCTTCTTGGTCGGACGTGTGAGAGACACCGAGCAGGCAGTGTATACGACAGCAATGTCGTCATTTACTCCATACATTGGTGTATAGCAGTATACATACAGACAGAAACTATAAGAAATAACTAGCTGAATAACATCGTAGAGCAGACCAGTCTACATCTCCCTACCCTGCTGCGTATGACAGTGGCCATAGCATCCCTGCTAATACGACCTAGAAAGGGACGAAGCTTGTGAGAGATAGACAGTAAATATCTTCTGTCCGATGGACCTTCCACGAGCCGTTATACCAACATATCCTGGATATCTATAATTATAGCACAACGGTTCAGTGACTTATCGTTTCGTGTGCCAAGATATGGTTCTCACAACACCGCTTTGTATATTTATAAACTGGGGACTGACCCCGGATGTATCGAGGCAATGCGAGAAGAACAAGAGCAACACATAGTGGCCGAACAATAGTATGTTTTATATAACTCATCCAAAATACAAATACGGGTGTACAGTGTGGTTTAGGCCATGTTCTGCGGATCTTTCTAGAATCCCCCCATGACTTGTTATTTCTCTTTCCTTGGATGTTACATTTTGCCTGGCTGACTATTTACCGTTTTTGGTATTCGTTCATGTATTTTGTCGTATTTTGTAAATTCCCACTACTGCCTTATTTGACTTAACCTTACTATTACACACGGATACCATATTAGTTGGACATCGGACATTTCGGCAGCAGGACGTTTGAGTAAGAGGACATTTCAGTAATAGGACATTTTGGTGATCAGACGTTTCGGTAATAGGACACGAAGTACATGACGCAAATACCCTATTACGGAAACATACGATTACCAAAACGTCGTATTGCCAAAATGTCCTACAACCGCAACATCCTATAACCAAAGAGTATGTTGCCCAAATATCCATGACCAAAGTGTCCTTTACCAAAATGTCATGGATTCACCGTAGCAGTAGGGATATTATCGTGGCATAGGCGATGATCCACCAATATGTGAAAGCTACTCGAAATGAATATATATTATGCTAATACACAGATGCGATAGAAATTATACTCGAACTTTGGGGTGTTTTGGTAGCCTATAACTTAACATTTAAAGACGCATTAGCACTATCTGTTTTGCATGTGTATTGCGTTGTTCAATTCCTTCGTGTTGCATTTACTTATGTTTTTATGGAATTTTAATAACCTGTCAAGTTTGCTCAAATGAGTAGCTTTCCAGACTAGCCTGGAACATTGTATACACTGCGGCAGTTCCCCTACGGCTGTGGTATAACCGAGGGCACTTCATAATGGAGTAAGCGTCAGGACCGCCTTTTCAGAATCAAAGGCGGACACCAGCGCTATATATCTATATGTGTTGCTCTCCACCTTGTTCCCCGCTGTACAGGGGTGAGGGTCAGGTACAGTAAAGCTGAACCACTCTCTGTGTCTTTTCCTTCCATCATTATTTTCTGTCCATCGCTCCCTCTCTCCATCTTTCATCCTTCCACTTTTCCTGTGTCCTTTATGTTGTTCCGCCTCTGCTTTCTTCGCTATTTTCCGGCATCCATCCTTGCCAAATGGCCTGCCCATCTCATTCGGCTTCTTATTAATTCTCATGTTACACTGCATTGCATTCCAACCTCTTTTCTCAGGTCATTCCTCCTTCTTCTGTCTACCCTCTTTGTTCTTGTTATTCTTTTAACCCATTTGTCCTCACAAACTTGCAAGCTTCTGTTGTTGTTGTTCTGTCAGCGTCACTGTCTCCAGACCACATAGGCATGCTGGTGTGATACACACTCTAAGGAGCTTTTTTGAGATTGTTCTGTCCATCATGACTCTCTTTGCCTTTCTCCAAACATTCGCTCCTGCTTGTATTCGGCGTCGCACTTACACATCTGAACGCCCATCCGCCGTAACCATTCCTCCAAGGTACACAAAGCCGACCACTTGCTTAATTTCTTTTCCATCCAACCTGATGTACAATTCCTCTCTCTGTTGTCCAACCCACATCATTTTTCTCTTCTCCAGGCTCATTCTCAGTCCGTGTTTCTTGAACACAATGTTCCATTCCTCCAACATGTCTTGTAGCTCTTGTTTGCTTTCTGCTACTATGGCCAGATGGTCTGCATACATAATCTTTCTGAGAACATCCTTCGCGCTGGTCTTCTTGTTGTTTAGTTCCATCACCATGGTAGATAGTAATGGGTTAAGGGCACTTTTTTGCCTCAATCCGATGTTAACCGGAAACTCTTCCGACATCCCAGATCCAGCCACACCTCTTCCTGTTGTTCTTTCATACATTGCTCCCGCCATCCTGGCTTCTGCTTCTGGCACTCCCGTCCAACTCACTGTTGCCAATGCCATCTTCCTTGTGTGACGTAGTGTGCATGTACGTACACATTGTTAGTATTCCTGTTGTTACAGCGGACAAATAAAGATTGTTTATCTGTGAGTCATACTAAAAAGATTCGCAGAACGTTATCTGCAAGGAATGTTAAAGATCGTCTCCTCATTCCAACAGCCACGTCGGTTGCCCGCACGATTCCGGGGTGTACATAAAAAGACATGGGAACTATAGTGTGTGTCCTTTTGGGACATACATAATTTTCCCCATGAATGCTGTGCACGTTTTCCGCGCCCTATAATAGATCTGTGTGCGTTTGCTGTTTATCCTGCAAAAACGGATAAGTTGAACTGAACAAGCGTGGTCATTGTCCCTATTCAGTCTACGGGTGCTCAATTTGTCTGGCTTTGCAATGAAAATAGGCGTTAACAGACGCCCAGCAGGATAGTTCTGTTCCGGTGTGGACTATCTCATCGCCGTGTCAAAGACGTTACCGACATATGACACTTCTTATTCCTCACGATAATTGGCCGTCCAATTGACACAGAAACGGGGCTGGCAGGTGTCGTCTGTAATAGGCAGATCGACATAACAAACCGGGGTTGGGACAGTTTTGTGAAGATACATGTAAGTCATTCAGGCTTCGCGCCAAGGGGGCACTACGCCACGCAAGGAATCGCCCTGTGATATTTAACTACCCGTGATCACGGAGGTTCTGTTTCGTGTGTGTTGGAAGACAAATTACAGCCTCCGTGGAAACATGTAAGACTCGTGAACGATTAGAGTTATTATACTTGGAAAGACAGCGCGCGTAGACGGAAGCCGTCTGCTGTACCGCCCCATGTAAATGGGTCATATATGCGAAGACGGGCACTCCTCGTTAAGTTAAAACCTACGCGCATTTTTGCCCGTTTGCTCCCGCATAAATGTCACTTTTATCTCATCTTTCCTCACAATGTACCTCAATGTAAAATGGTCATGGATCATGATATACTAAGATGTTTTTTTCTTTACATTTTAGCTAATCGCAAATGGTCACGCCTCTTTGTGTTCCAAGAAAGCTTGACGTAAAACGGTCGCTGCTATATTTGGCTAATCACTGGTTAACAGTAGCACAAGTATTTAATGGGAACTTGCCGCTATTGTGAATCGCAAGAACAAATATATTTGAATTATACACTACTTGGAATAGGTGAGCGTTTTGTACTGACTGACCCAGTGTGAGAACAAGGCTCGGTGTGTTCAATCAGTGCACGAGATTGCGTCGCTTGGATTTAAGATTAATTCCCCTTAGGTGATCAATTTCCCTAAGGTTCAAGCATGTTTTACACGAAACCGTTTTTTGGTGAATGCCCCACTGGAAAAGATGCAACGATCCAGCGTTATCAAAGGAACGAGAACACGAGTGTATATCTACGTCCGATTTAATTATGATATACATTATTTGTTCCGTTGCCTGCAAACATCCTCTCAACGCCAAGGGTGGTAAAGGTATCAACAGAGAGGTCGCTGAATCTGTTCTACTTCGTCCCACTTGCGGTCTTGTTTGGCCGATTGGTCGTGCCCATCTTCAGACAGGCCCAGTTCTCATACGCGCACACGCACGCTCACACCCACCCACCCACCCACCCACCCACCCACCCACCCACACACACACACACACATTCGCACGCACACACACGCACACACACACATACACACACAGCCACCGCGAAAACGTTTGAGGTATGAGTACGTAAGACGGCAGACACTACTGCGCATGTTTTTCAGAGATTACAACAACGGTGTAATCCAACTACCGCAGTTCCTTGCAGCCGTTGGCTATATGGTCCGACTATAAAAACACCGCTGGACACTTGGACGTGTAATATGTACTATTAGACGTGTTAAACTTAATATGTGGCCGCAGTGTAGTGTGTCACATGCGTCATTGTGTTGTCCCTCTGACAAAAAAGAATATCGCTGACAAACTTGCTTACTTTCCCGTCTATGTATTTATTTTAACTGGCTCATCTTGATAACACGTTCCCCACTCCTATATACATACGTAAACAGTTCGCCGTTTCTTTAAGAAGCATACGCCGGCTGATAAACGAGAGTGCGTATTGCCGGGAGGCGTGCCGACTCCTAAACAACATGACCCTGATCTAAGGAAAGATGGCGACCCAAGTGTTGAGTTGACAGGGAGATAAGGGTGACCGAGATGGCATGAAGGAAGGGACACCAACGGCGACGACAATGGCGACGACGACGACGACGACGACGACGACTGAAACAAACGACGACGATGGCGGCGGCGACGGCAACGGCGAGAGAGACGACGACAAAGACTGTAACGAAGACGACGTTGGTTCCGACAACATAATAATACAACAGGTTTAACAATATTTATCGAGAGTCCAACCCTTTTTATCTACGTGTATCCCGCCGTGGTTCGGTGACTGCAGTTGTACCGTCGAAGTTGGTGTTACGCCGACAGTGACACAGCACTTATGCAACGATGAGGGCACAGTCGAGAAGACAACACTGGACACAACGACCACGACTCAACCACCAGACGACCACATCCTATGTGGCATACCGTGATACAATCAGGATATTAACATGAATGCCTCGGCCACTCTCAAAACCACAAACACGACCCGTCCACGAACACGTGACCTTTCAATACCACAACGACGAAACATAGGCTGCGTGAGGAAAGTTTGACAAATATAACGGGGAATAGAAGAGACTGAGAGAAGGGAAGAGGAAGATTTACCATAAGACGGAGAGATATGTCAAGAGAGATCCTTAAACGACAGGGTGAAGATAACAGAGTGGGAGAGAACAGAAGAAGATCGCCCTGTGATGTTGAACTACCCGTGATCATGGAGGTTCCGTTTTGTGTGTGTTGTAAGACAAATTACAGGTTCCGTGGAAACATGTAAGACACGGGAACTATTAGAGTTATTATACTTGGAAAGACAGCGCGCGTAGACGGAAGCCGTCTGCTGTACCGCCCCATGTAAATGGGTCATATATGCGAAGACGGGCACTTCTCGTTAAGTTAAACCTACGCGCATTGTTGCCCGTTTGCTCCCGCACAAATGTCACTTTTATCTCATCTTTCCTCACAATGTGCCTCAATGTAAAATGGTCATGGAGCATTCTATACTAAGATGTTTTTTTTCTTAAAATTTTATCTAATCGCAAATGGTCACGCTTCTTGCTTAAAACGGTCGTTGTTGTATTTGGCCAATCACTGGTTAACAGTAGCACAAGTATTGAATGGGAACTTGCCGCTATTGTGAATCGCAAGAACAAATATATTTGAATTATACACTACTTGGAATAGGTGATCGTTTTGTACTGACTGACCCAGTGTGAGAACAAGGCTCGGTGTGTTCAATCAGTGCACGAGATTGCGTCGCTTGGATTTAAGATTAATTCCCCTTAGGTGATCAATTTCCCTAAGGTTCAAGCATGTTTTACACGAAATCGTTTTTTGGTGAATGCCCCACTGGAAAAGATGCAACGATCCAGCGTTATCAAAGGAACGAGAACACGAGTGTATATCTACGTCCGATTTAATTAATAGATACATTATTTGTTCCGTTGCCTGCAAACATCCTCTTAACGCCAAGGGTGGTAAAGGTATCAACAGAGAGGTCGCTGAATCTGTTCTACTTCGTCCCACTTGCGGTCTTGTTTGGCCGATTGGTCGTGCCCATCTTCAGACAGCCCCAGTTCTCATACGAACACACACACGCACACGCTTGCACACGCGCACGCTCACACACACGCATACGCACGCACACACACGCACACACACACACACACAGCCACCGTGAAAACGTGTGAGGTATGAGTACATAAGACGGCAGACACGACCGCGCAAGTGTTTTAGAGATTACAGCAATGGTGTAATCCAACTACCGCAGTTCCTTGCAGCCGTTGGCTATATGGTCCGACTATAAAAAAAACACCGCTGGACATTTGGACGTGTAATATGTAGTATTAGAAGTGTTATACTTAATATGTGGCTGCAGTTCTTTGCAGCCGTTGGCCGTAAAAACACTACTGGACGGTAAACCTTGGTGGACAATTGCATGTCTAATATGCAGCATCAGACGTTTTATATAGAATATTCGTGTTACTTTGGATGGATTAAATTGTTACTTTATACAACCGTAGTTCACATTAATTCACATTAAAACTTATATTATAAATATTATTAGCCACTAAGTTTTCTAAATAGTTTGGTAAAAAGAGGTATACACTGTAAAGATCATTAGTTTTGTTGGTCTTACCGAAATGTCCTATTGCAAAATGTGTGGTTACCAAAATATCTTATTACCGAAGGTACATCTTTAAAATGACCAAATAATTCAGATTATTTTCAATAGTTTTACCGAAATGTCCTAATGCCGAAATGTCTGATTACCAAAATGTCCTGTTACCAAAATGTCTGTTGCCCAACTGTCCATGGCCAAAGTGTCTTTTACCAAAACGTCTTGCTAACACGCACATACGTACGCACGTCTGCCACACACGTATGACCGTGTAGTGTGTCACATGCGTCATTGTGTTGTCCCTCTGACAAAGAAGAATATCGCTGAAAAACTTGCTTACTTTCCCGTCTATGTATTTATTTTAACTGGCTCATCTTGATAACACGTTCCCCACTCCTATACACATACGTAAACAGTTCGCCGTTTCCTTAAGAAGCATACGCCAGCTGATAAACGAGAGTGCGTATTGCCGGGAGGCGTGCTGACTCCTAAACAACATGACCCTGATCTAAGGAAATATGGCGACCCAAGTATTGTGTTGACAGGGAGATAAGGGTGACCGAGACGGCATGAAGGAAGGGACACCAACGGGGACGACGACGACGACGACGACGACGACGACGACGATGGCGGCGGCGACGGCGACAACAACGGCGAGAGAGACGGCGACAAAGACTGTAACGAAGATGACGTTGGTTCCGCCAACATAATAATACAACAGGTTTAACAATATTTATCGAGAGTCCAACCCTTTTTATCTACGTGTATCCCGCCGTGGTGCGGTGACTGCAGTTGTACCGTCGAAGTTGGTGTTACGCCCACAGTGACACAGCACTTATGCAACGATAACGGCACAGTCGAGAAGACAACACTGGACACAACGACCACGACTCAACCACCAGATGACCACATCCTATGTGGCAAACCGTGATACAATCAGGACATTAACATAAACGACTCGGCCACTCTCAAAACCACAAACACGACCCGTCCACGAACACGTGACCTTTCAATACCACAACGACGAAACATAGGCTGCGTGAGGAAAGTTTGACAAATATAACGGGGAATAGAAGAGACTGAGAGAAGGGAAGAGGAAGATTTACCATAAGACGGAGAGACATGTCGAGAGAGATCCTTAAACGACAGTGTGAAGAGAACAGAGTGGGAGAGAACAGAAGAAGATCTTAATCGGTACAGATCACGCTTCAAGAAGGCAGAGAAGAAGAAAACCAAGAAGAAGAGGAAGAAGATGACGAATAAAACCAAGACAAGAAAGAAGAAAAGCACGGGTAAGAAGAAAACATGAGAAAGACGAAAACAAATAGAAAGAAAAAAATACACATAAAAACAACAATACAAGAGGAAAACCAAGAACAAAATAACAAGATCAAAACACCCGAACAACAACAATAAGAAGAAGAAAAGAACGCAACGTAGACAACAAAATCTAGCCACAGGACAGACTCAAAGCGACGGGGTTACATAAGTTAACGTTGTGTGCGGGGGGCGCTTTCAGAGGGTGATCGCCCTCGGCGGCTTTATGGTGACCTTCTATTTGTATGTAACCGGAATCATTCAGATCTCAATGGATGTCACTAGTGTCAACATCTCGAACTTAATGGTATCGTGCTTTGTGGTTTTAGCCAGTGAATGAACAGTGGGAATGATAGCATCTTGACTCATTACTGTTAAGCGAATACACCCCATAATTTAAAGTCCAACGACAATTCGAGTGTATCGTTTTAGACTAGTATTACAAAAAATTAACTAACGTAATATTAGCTACGACGGTCTTGCATCGTTCGTGCAAACACGTCCATATTTTAGTGAAATAATTTCACAAAACGTTTACGTGTTTTGTAAGCAGATTCGCGTGACGAATAAATGGTAAATGTTGTATATCTTCTATGAACAATACAATGTAGCTGTTCGTTCTTTAGCAGGCTGGCCGATCTAACGGTCAAAATCTATTATTTGGAAGATATTTGTACAACTACGCCCTTTTGATGAAATCGACTGCGTAAACAGCGTATTTACGCACATTTGAAAATCACAGAAGTTGATTCACGATGAGCCGAATCTATTGAGATTGGAGTTTAAGCCCTGACCAAATGAACCGAATCTATTGAGATTGGAGTTTAAGTCCTGACCAAATGAACCGAATCTATTGAGATTGGAGTTTAAGCCCTGACCAAATGAACATTTTATGAATATGGTGTCATTATCGAGTCATGATTTAAATGTAAATATGTGATGAAATCCCTAGTCACGTGTACCGGAAACGCGAAACCGGAAGACACACAAACGCACCGACGCACAAAGAGACACACATATTATTAATTAAGGCGGATATATACGCACGGAGAAACAAAGAAAGTATACTGAAAATTTTCGAAGTACCATTTAAAAAACATAATTTTCCTTACATTCAGACTGTTGTTGTCTACTACAGTAACATTGTGTGTGCGTATGTTTGCGTGTGCGTGTGCGTGTGCGTGCGTGTGCGTGTGCGTGTGCGTGTGCGTGTGCGTGTGCGTGTGCGTGTGCGTGTGCGTGTGCGTGTGTGTTTGTGAATGTATATATATTATATACTGCAACCTTTTTATGAGCAAGAGAACGATTTACTGTGTGAATATTTTGCTATGCGGTTTTGGGTAAAGTTTGTCGATTTACAAGAATATCAATAAAAAAATAAAAATTAACCATTTCCGTGTATATATATATATATATATACATATATATATATATATATATATATATATATATATATATATATATGTATATACATATATATATATATATATATATGTATATATATATATATATGTATATATATATATATATATATATATGTATATATATATATATATATACATATATATATATATATATATATATATACATATATATATATATATACATATATATATATATATATATGTATATATATATATATATGTATATATATATATATATATATATATGTATATATATATATATATATAGTATACATAGTATACAGTTGCATTGTTCCTACACTACTGCAAATTATCATTCTCTCAATTACGCAAAATATTTACTATGAACAATACGAACTAATTCCCGCACGGGGTTCATAAAATAAATAGAGTTAATTCGATCGTTGGAGTGTCCTATCGGACACCCCATGTTATATCAACAGCTTTGCCGATAATTTCATTGCAATACCAGTGAATGGAGCTCGCAGCGAAAGGTACCGCTTGAACCTGGCACGGTGACTGACAGGTCAACGTCGGGGCAAGAAACATCGAACGAACTCTGCAATTATGATTGATCAATTGACGAAATAAAGTAGATAAGTCAACACTTTAAAGTGTTCCCGTTGTCCGCCGCTTTTATCGTTTGATGGGTCACACATTTCGCGTCTCTATCTGATATGAAAGCAATCCAATTTGAAGAGTTTCCATGGTCCCGCACCAAACGTCTCCTGTCAGGTTCATCTGAGTTGCACAATGTCCTTTCACGACACTATCGTCTAGATGCGGCTGTATTTCAATTTGTATAAGTTGATATACACTGTGCGCTATAGAGCGGGCATGCTTGCTCGAATACGTGCACAAGGTTAACTTTGATGGTACTGCTCCAGTTGTATGTTTTCCTTTGCTTTTGTAGCTGCGGCTGCTGCCATTATTTGATTTCACGGTGCATGACTTACGACAAGTTGTTAGCGATTGTGACGCGGTACAACACATGTTGCAAAGACTACTATGAAAAGAAAAATCGCATTTTTGGCGGGCTGGAACAGCTGTTTTTTGTATTCTATTTCTAGTTGCAGGGTTGTGGATATGGATGTCAGTGATAGAAAGTTATCCGTTGTTCGCAGACAGAATGCGTTTTAGTGGATAACATATGTCGGTAGTATCTTCCATGTTGATTTTATTTGAAACAAGATTGTGGGATTTGATTAAAAAGTAGGCGATTAGACAACGAATACATTTGTGATCAAAGCAGGAATTCTTCGTTGAGGTACACTTGTCCCATTCCTGTTTATTATTCTACATGACTACTGTCTCGGTCAAATATAACCATAAGAAATAAACACTAAACACGTGACTGTATTTGATGTATACATACGTACACATGTATGCCTGGTGAATTGATTCACCGAGTATAATCTGATATTACAGAATATGCCACAGTTTTCGGATACAGACTAGCCTCGAAACCTCAAGGTCAGAGCCTATCGCTTGTCAAACAATCATTAAACTATATCATTTCTAGAAATGTGTATACCCAAATGATTAAGCTTTAGATATTCTAGAAAACAGTGTAATCGGAGCTCCCGCAGGAGAGATCTGTTTGTTTGACGCGACTACCCAAAAAATATAGCAACATAGACCAGAAGGCGAATTCCCCGGAGGGATCGTCCATGTCCGTTTCCTGTTGGGATCGAGATGGAATGGACGACATGGACATCTGTTGAAAGTAAAATAATTTCATTTAGTTAAAAATAAAAGCCTATTTCAAATATATCCACAGGATTCCCGTGGGCAGTGGCGGCAGTTCCAGCCACTACCAACAGGAGTGCGTACATCAACATATCGCAGACGCCAGTCGCGTCGTAAATCGCGTCGTGACGTGTAGGACCACCTAGAGGCGTGCGGGGATCTCGGGGGGTCACAATGTTAAGATGGCCTTATCGTCAGTTTTGCAAGTATGGGGCTGACATTTTGTGGGCGATCTAGCGTGCCCATTGGGTTGGTTCGTAGATTTTGATTGGTTAGAAATTCGTACGGGGAGGGTGGGAAGTCACAATTTTACGATGCCACTTATCTCAAACAGTTTTGCATGTGTGGGGCTAAACTTTTGTGTGCTATTTATATCTAGCGGGCCCACTGGAATGGTTCGTGGATTACTATTTTTAAAAAATTCGACCGGGGTTGTGGGGATCTCAGGGGTTGCAATTTGAAGCCAGTTTTAGCGCAGGCGACTGCTTTTCCCCCGGGCAACGCCGTGAAACTCGGCTAGTTATTGTACAATTATAATGTTACTTGTTTCGTATTTCGTACACAAATTAATTCCCCTTTGGCACAGCTCACACAACGTGCCTAATCTAACGTACGTTCCAATGTCGTGACCTGTCCACTTTCAATAACACATTTTCTACCACATTTGTACCCATTATAATAATAATAATAACAATGGTTTATTACATAAACTATGATGCATTCCAATCAATTATATACATAGATTGCCATAGTTTCTGTAATGAGGGTATAAAGCCAGGAGTGGCTGATTAGCCCTCACAATACATGTGATACATACGTAAATTTCATGGTGCAAGATATCAATTCGTGTGATTGAAGGAAGAAGAAAAACAGCAACATGAATCACAGCAGTACTATTTTCATGAATACTTAATTTAAAATTGCAACAACGAATGCTCTTTACATAAGTCATTAATATTATTTACTGGCAAGAATTTCTTGAGTTGACGTTTAAACGTTGCTAATGCATAATTACAATTACAGTCCACTGTTGTCGCCATGTAGTTCCATAATTTAACACCTCGATATCTATTGGTTTTTATTACTTTTTGAAATCGGCACATGTAGTAATTCTGCGTTGTGTGTCCTATGTTCGTGTAGTTCGTTATTTCTAATGAACATTCTTGTCATAACTGACGGAAACATATTCTTAACGATTTTGTACATAAACAGCACAACCGTGTATTCGTAGATTTTTCTTGTTGGTAAAATGGACAGCTTCTTGAAAAGTTGGTCTGTGTGCACTCTCTATGGAGCTGACATAATTAACCGAATTGCATATTTTTGCAATTTGAATAGAGAACTAAGATGTGTTTTATATGCTCCTCCCCACACTTCGACACAATACGTTAGATATGGATATAAAAATATATGATATAATGTTACAAGGGCTGATGTATTCAGTTTTTTTTAGATTTATAGCTGTGGAAATTGTATCTACTAGTTGCACAAGAGCCATGTTTGCAGAATGCTTCTTCTTAAATCCAAACTGGTAATCACATAAGATGTTATGTTTGTTTATGAAAGATGTTGATCTGTTGTACATTATTTTTTCTATAACTTTAGAGAAAACTGGCAAAATCGATATTGGACGGTAATTGTTTACGAATGTCTTGTCACCGCCTTTGTATATCGGGATCACTTTTGCTCTTTTCTTATCGTCTGGAAAATACATTTAGTTAACGATATGTTAATAACGTGTGTTAAAGGAAGTAGCAAAGCATGATATGTTAATTTAACAATATGTGGAGTTATTAAGTCCCAACCAGGACTTGATATTTTTTATCTTTGATTATAGTTTTTACTTAATTCAGTTCAACTGGGGAGATAAATAATTGTATGGAAGTTTCGATGCTTAATATATATTGACGGGTCAATAGCATTTTTGGTAATATTTTCAGCCAACGATGGTCCCACCTTAACATAATAGTTAGTGAACTGTATTTACTGTATTTTTGTTTAATGTTTACTTCAGGAAAGCAGTTAAGATAATGCTTATCAAACTGTGAATAGAAAGCAGCATATGCATTATTTGGGTCATCAAGCTCAGAAATAACAGCAGACGAGTCAGCGTTAGTTAGACTTGTTGCAAACTTTGCTATGTTCTGATCGGTATAAAGCCTTTTAGTTATGTATTTTGTGTTTACATAAGTTGAACAACTACCATACATTAAAAGGTAATTGTAAGGGACCTTAACCGCATTTTGCAATCAATAATGGCGTATTTGTGGATTGTAATCATAATTGTGGACACGTTTTTGATCTTTTCCTATTTGAGATAGCATATCTCATTGAAATAGTCAGCATTTGCTACGGGTTTCTCACGTTATATTTTAAGATCGATAATATATTGATGATCGCGTCGATACAATGTGATTTAAAAGAGTGGAGTGTTAAGATAAACAACATCTTATGTAATAGTAGGCCCGTATTCTGCAACCATCGTGTGTGTGTGTGTGTGTGTGTGTGTGCATGCGTGCGTGTGCGTCTGCGTGCGCGTGTGTGAGTGAGTGAGTGAGTGAGTG
>CAXEFP010000986.1:2500-77500 GCA_963995525.1 Escarpia spicata | reverse complement strand
CGAGATAATTCACAAAAGGTGTGTCAAAACTATATTTCCTGGTTGTGTGTACGAAGATATTCTGGAGATGGTAAACTTACCAACGCTGCATGATAGACGCAATGAACTGTGTAAAACGTATTTCGCTAGAATGAAGCGTGTTGACCACAAACTGACTCGAAATGTGCCGTATACACTAAGATCATTCAATGAGTTACCCGTCCCAATAGCGAACACAAATCGCTACAAAAACTCATTAATTCCATGGTGTTTAGTACACTGCCATAACACTTAATGATTTTAGTGTATGTCTCAACAGTCAATTTTAATATTTAAACTATATGATTTAATTTTAGTGTATTTAAAGTATCTTATTTTTTAATGAAAGATAGTAATGCAATGTAAACGTTTTAATATAAAGCGCCTCATACCGAGTTAGTTGCGTCACGGGGCGATTTTGTGTAATTTACTTAACAGTATCTTTGGTTTTACGGTATTTTATTTAGTACAACATGTTTTATGAGTATTGTAACATAATGTTGTGTCGTATTATAACTTGTAACAGTATGAAATTTGTGTGATTTGGGGCTTTTATGGTGAATGTATGTACAATCCAACTGAAAAGTTGCAAATAATAATAAATTTATTCTTATTCTTATTCTATCATATTACATGAACCAACTGTGGATCGCGGTCAAGCTAGAATATATGTACTCTAACATTTGTATACGATAACATAATTAAACGTTTCTATGAGTAACACTTTGAGACTAACTGAATAGCCTCCAGAACTAGGATACAATATTTGTATCCATTGAAGAAGGTGACGCGGCACATTGCTACACAGTAACGTACACGCTACACAAGATGTCATGATGTCGATGTTGGACATTTCTGCAACTAGTCTCCAGTTTTGTTAAAGTTGCATTCAGAGTTAAACTACAATTCTAGCTGGTTTTTTAAGAATGCATATGCACATTATTTACTTATTTGATGATAAATGCTGCCATATATGCAGCGCATGATACTTTGGTATTCTATATGCTATTCGACAAAGTGTGCTCAATAATAAACGTATGACACAGGCATATAATTAATGGTTCATCAATTGTGCCGGCTTATTTTATGATTGCATATTATGTGAATAAAGTTTATATGGAGTTAAGGAAAGTATATATATATATATATATATATATATATATATAACTTTCCTTAACTCCATATAAACTTATATATATATATATATATATATATATATATATATATATATATATATATATATATATATATATATGGTGTACGGGGCATGCGGATTTCTTTGTATATTTCTATTTAAAAGATGGACTGTCTCAGAATGCAACTTTACTTTTCCAGACGTGGTTTCTGAGTAGTAACATTTTCATTACCAATCAGCCAGCGCTTTGGTCTCCTCGGAGTCTTCTCTCATTGACGCGTTTTTAGTCAGTTCCTCTACTCGGAATTCGCATGCGTAGTAATTTGTAACAGGATTGAACGTGGAAAAAATGGGACATCGTTGAACATTAAAGGGTATTGCTGTTAACTCAGCCCGACTCGGCCGTACTGCCAAAACGCTTGTTTTGAAACTGGATGTTTTGTTTACGATTTGACCAAGCCCCGGGGTCGTACTTCCAAATTGCGAACGGGCTTACTAAACACAATTTTGCTGGCAGTATACCTTCAACATACTTGGTATTGTCATAAGAACATTATATTAATTAATAATGACATTTTGGGAACAGAGTGCCTAATTTTAATAACTAATATATACCTGTATACTCTAGAATCACCTTAGTTGCACTGTGTTACGGCGAACCTGAACAAAACGCTATGAAATATTGGGATGTGCAAAACTACCAGCCGATGGCAGTTGATGACAGTCACACGAACAGCCACACAGTGAGCTGCTTCAGTTCACCGAATGTAGGCCACCGTGACATTATCTCACCACAGAACTCACATCGTGTTTTAATTTTAATGTTCATATAATGTCAATACTCTTAAAAATAGTGCACAAGAAAACCTGAGACAAGGACAATACATATTAATTCCAATTACTATTACTTAAAACAGTGGCTGATTAAAACAAGTAATGTTACCCGATCTAGACTCTACGGATCATCTCAACTGTCAGCACCATACTTTATTCCAAATGGTACACATTACTGCACTAGTAATTATGTAATTAAAGTTGTTTTCTTGTGAAAGAGAGACAAGGATTGCTGAATGGGATGTTGATTTGTGGACGAATCAAGAGAGCGTCATAGCACATTATTTGTTTTACAGTAGCAATGTGTAGTGTTGGCGGAAACATGCACTTACTAACGCGGGCAGACCGGGTGCTGACGCGTCTGTCGGTCGGTTTAGTCATGGCGGCTACCTAGAGCAAGGTCCCGGCTGTGTAGTATCAGTGACAGTCCCACAATAGGCGTCTGTCCGCAGTCGTAAACGCAACTCACTGGTCCGGTCAAAGTAGCCGCCAGCAAAGGTGCACAGGCAACCCGGTCAATGAGATCGCGCGGCACACAGCTATTTTTTTGTCGTCACGTGACATATGACGTCACCGGAAATACGTCAGCGCGTTTACACAAAGAGCCATTCCGACGGCATCTTTTTTTCGTAAGCGGTGTCCGGGTTATTACCATATAATATCATCAAATGTGGCCGTAATCGTAAGCTTAACCCCAAACCTAACATTAACCTGACGAAACAAATTCGCATTCCGCTCATATTAAACCTTACGTAATTACCCGGACGCCGCCTACGAATAGTAATTCCGCATACCGATGGGAAAGATCTATCCAGACTTACTAAAATTGTTATAAATATAACCGTCATTTGATTTTTAACACTTATTGTAGGACAAGCCACACCATTTCGCGATTTCCGATTAGATAATATATATTATATATATATATATATATACACGGTGTCAAACCAAGTTGGTAACGTTCGATTTTTGCAGAAACAACACAACTGATACGCTACACCTGTTTGAATTTGTTTTCCCCGTGTCATAAATATCTTAAATGGTTCCGTAACAAAATAACTTTACAGCAATTCTTTGATAATTGTATTCTCCCTATAATAGTCGCGTTTAGGATAATGACGCATGTTTCTGACCTGCAAATGGTTGAGTGCTTTCAGTCGGCGTATCGAAAAAAACATTCGACCGAAACCGCGTTATTGTACGTTACAAGTGCCGTCAAAACAGCCATGGACAATAAACAAGGAACCATCTTGGTTTTCGTAGATTTTTGTGCCGCCTTCGATACTATCAACCATGACATCACAATTAAGCGTCTACGTTTGCGCTATGGCTTTGTTGGAAAAGCACTGGACTGATTGACATCGTACCTGCAAGACCGGACACAGCGAATAATAATCGGTGACCAGTCGTCGTGTACTACTACTCTAACGACAGGTGTCCCGCAAGGCTCTGTCCTTGGACCACTGCTCTTTTCATTATATGGCCAACCTATCGGTGACATTATTCGAACCCATGGGCTATTCTTCCACCACTATGCTGACGACTTACAGATCTACTCACATTTCGACCTGAATCTTTCTGCTTTAACGGCTACGGTTCAGCAAATGGAGGACTGTTTGGGTGTAATAAAGAACTGGGTGGCATGGAATTCTATGTGCATGAACGACGGCAAAACACAGTATCTTCCGACTGTACCCAAGTCTGCGGATGCAATCGTTGATGGCACTGTGATTCGCGTTGGTGGTTCTACAATTACAGCTTCACGATGTGTTCGAAGTCTCGGTGTCTTCATTGACAGGCACCTAGATATGAAAAAGCAAGTGTCGCAAACTGTCAGCGCATGCTCATTCTACCTCCGCCACATAAATCAGATTAGCCGTTTTTACCCAAACCGACAAAGGAACGCGTAGCCAATGCCATCATCACATCGCTGATTGACTAATGCAACGCACTCTTGTACGGCACGTCTGCAGTTAACACGCGCGAATATACAACTCGGCTGCCAGACTGGTCCTGCGTCGTCCACGTAGTGACAGCGCCACGCCCCTGTTACGTGAACTTCTTTGGCTGCCTGTTGCGCGCAGAATGGATTACAAGATACTGGTTTAACAAGATTTAACAAGATTGACATCCAGAAAATTACTCTGGATGGCAGTTGGACAAGGAAGCCTTTTGGCTTATCGAGAGTCCAATACTTTTTATCTACATGTATCCCGCCTTTTTAAGGTGTGTGTCGATTTTATTTTTAAACATATTCACGCTACTCACGTACGAAGCCATGCACAATGACGCGCCCGTGTACCTGTGTGAACTCGTGCACCCATATCAACCGGCAAGAGCACTGCGCTCTGCGAGCAGTAACATGTTGGAAGTGAAGCGCACTCGTATCAAGACTGGAGACGGCTCGTTCGCTGTAACTGCTGCGTCCCTATGGAACACTTTACCAAGTGTTGTTAAGACCTGTGATACTCTCGCCAACTTCAAATGTCGTCTGAAGACTCATTTCTTTTGTGTTTCATATTAGTGTCACTCTAGAGGAACACTGCCCTCTACTAAAACCAATTTCAATTAGTTATCGTATTCGTATAATGATTATTCATTATTCCTCACGTAAACTATTGTATATCAAATGTTTTACTAAATTATTTATTATTATTAATCATACCTATATATATTTATTTATTAGTATTATTTTTATATAGTTATTGTGCGAGATTGATTATTATTAATATTATTTAATTTTGATGAATAACTGCGATTTATTTGCTTCTTTATTTAGAAATTCTACATCATTCAATATGTATGTATTTATTTATTTTATTCTTTACCACTGGTAGTTAAATTAAATTAATATACATATATGTAATGTTGTGTTTGGGTTGTTTTACTGTGAGTTTGATAACCACCGAACACGCCGTGTGTGAAAAGGATAGAAGCGGAAGTTCCATAATGTATTCAAAAGTAAAATATAAATCTGCGCGTAGTAAACGGCTACATTACAATATACATATTTATTGCAATTCTACCATTTTTATATATTTTTATATGTTGTGAAGCGCCACGAACAATACTGGATGTGGCGCTATACCAAATTAAAAGCATTATTATTATTATTAATGTACACAATTATACATTAATCCTGTTAATACGACTAATTCATGTAATACTAGTTTTTATTAGAATTGTTTTATTAATCACCAATATCACCAATCACCGACATAATAACTCCGCGGACCCGGTGTTTCCTATTCGTTCCAGAATTAACGATCCATATAAGGCATGCTCGTGAATATTCGGTACCGTCCGTCAGACTTCGGTTACCTCCGCTGTTTATGTCACAGATTCAACAACGAAAAGAAGAAAAACGCAAAGGGAGAATCTATGGAATAAACGGAGAGTGGATGTAGCGGCAGCCCATGTCAGATGGAGTGATTGAAAAGTGTGTTTCACTGCGCATGCGTGCAACCTTATGTTCGGGCTGCATAATTAATCATCCACATGGCAACGTACTCAAAACGATTCGTGTAAAAAAAATTACTGATCGGCTATTTTGCGTATATTTAGGGATCATCTCAGAACGTCGATGTCCAATATCAGACGAAATTACTTTCATCTGGCCTCAGCCCCCCACCCCCCACCCCCCATCCTCAGAAGTTTGTAGACATTGAAATGATGATATAAATATATTAACAGTATCGGCCCGAAGCGTAAAATATCGATAGTAGCTTATCCGATACCAGACGAAACAGTCTCTGACTCCCCCGTCCCCCAAACGAAAGTAATTTCGTCTTATATCGGACTTCAACGTTTTGAGATGATCCCTAGCTGTTTTATGAAATTGAATTTCGCGCTATGCAGATGAAGGCAAATATATCCAGGATACTTGTCCTAGACCCGAAATGAATCGATCTCCGAACAGATCACTGGTGTAAGGTTACTGTATAGATATAAAGGGTGAACTGAACAACGTAAACATGACAGTTATTCGAATCATACAAAACACATTCATGCAGATGACGATTGCATCCATTTTATTGACAACGTTGGAAACGTATTTCCGCATAACATTTATTAAAGGTAAATGACAGCGAATGACATCTAACGTTTTCTGAAAGACATCTTACAGAAATTTCTAACAACGCAGAAAATGTAATGTCTACTAAAATCGACATTTCAGATCTTGGGAACCAATTCACGTTTGACATACAAACAAATGGACTAACCGTAACTCAGACACTAATTCGTTAATTGAAGCACACTTCAAATTAACGATATACACGATGCAGTAAATCCCACAAAGCTGGATCATACGCGTGTATGTGTCTCCACGATGGACGAGAGTTGTAACGTTGCACAGCTATTATTTCTAACTCAATGAAGAAAATACTGAAATAGCTTACATAGGTAGAACATTTATAATACACAATGAAACGTTCTACTATATGACTGCGTGATAAAACACGTGATGTTGTAGTTAAACAAAACTATTCAAAGTGGCAACTTGTCTTGTCGTTGTTTACAGCACTTTAACTATTGTCCGATTGTTATAACAATATCTACACAAATAAACAACATCTATACAACAGCTATCGCCAATAGTAGAGGCTCCAGCTGCACAGTTGTGTGGTATACTAAAATGCGGATTTAAGGTGTACTATAATGTAAACCTCGACGGAGAGCGGTATTCCGCGCGTTAGTTTGCTAGTACACACAGCTCAGTGATCCTCGACGGAATGTGCCAATTGTGACATGTTCATGATAACAGGAACAGTTTGTGGACGCTATAAAACATACGGTCGAGAGAAACAGCGCTAATTCAGTCGGCCGACTCTCACATTGCCTCCACGTAACCACATACTGGTCCTGTACTTGGGAATATATTTTTTATTTACAATTTGAATGCTGAGCTATTCGTTAAACGCAATATTCACAACTAAATAATTAAAACAAATCAAATATACTTCCCTGAAAATCAAGTTAGGACCAATCTGGTTAACCGCTCGGCTGATTACCGCCGTGTGTGTGTGTGTGTGTGTGTGTGTGTGTGTGTGTGTGTGTGTGTGTGTGTGTGTGTGTGTGTGTGTGTCTGTGTGTGTGTGTGTGTGTGTGTGTGTGTGTGTGTGTGTGTGTGTGTGTGTGTGTGTGTGTCTGTGTGTGTGTGTGTGTGTGTGTCTGTGTGTGTGTGTGTGTGTGTGTGTGTCTGTGTCTGTGTGTGTGTGTGTGTGTCTGTGTGTGTGTGTGTGTGTGTGTGTGTGTCTGTGTGTGTGTGTGTGTGTGTGTGTGTGTGTGTGTGTGTGTGTGTGTGTGTGTGTGTGTGTGTGTGTGTGTGTGTGTCTGTGTGTGTGTGTGTGTGTGTGTCTGTGTGTGTGTGTGTCTGTGTGTGTGTGTGTGTGTGTGTGTGTGTGTGTGTGTCTGTGTGTGTGTATGTGTGTGTGTGTGTCTGTGTGTGTGTGTGTGTGTGTGTGTCTGTGTGTGTGTGTGTGTGTGTGTGTGTGTGTGTGTGTGTGTGTGTGTATGTGTGTGTGTGTGTGTGTGTGTGTGTGTGTGTGTGTGTGTGTCTGTGTGTGTGTGTGTGTGTGTGTGTCTGTGTGTGTGTGTGTGTGTGTGTCTGTGTGTGTCTGTGTGTGTGTGTGTGTGTGTCTGTGTGTGTGTGTGTGTGTGTGTGTGTGTGTGTGTGTGTGTGTGTGTGTGTCTGTGTGTGTGTGTGTGTGTGTGTGTGTCTGTGTGTGTGTGTGTGTGTGTCTGTGTGTGTGTGTGTGTGTGTGTCTGTGTGTGTGTGTGTGTGTGTGTGTGTGTGTGTGTGTGTGTGTGTGTGTGTGTGTGTCTGTGTGTGTGTGTGTGTGTGTGTGTGTGTGTGTGTGTGTGTGTGTGTGTGTGTGTGTGTGTGTGTGTGTGTGTGTGTGTGTGTGTGTGTGTGTGTGTGTGTGTCTGTGTGTGTGTGTGTGTGTGTGTCTGTGTGTGTGTGTGTGTGTGTGTCTGTGTGTGTGTGTGTGTGTGTGTGTGTGTGTGTGTGTGTGTGTGTGTGTGTGTGTGTGTGTGTGTGTGTGTGTGTGTGTGTGTGTGTGTGTGTGTGTGTGTGTGTGTGTGTGTGTGTGTGGGTGTGTGTGTGCTTGATAATGTGTTATTTCAATTAGATTAGAGCGATTTTTATCTTACTGCTTTCCGTAAAGCGAGTGACATCGATTAACTAAACGAATGTTTTCCGCACGCTACGTTACCATTTACATTTGGTTATCCTTACGCCTCGTTGCTGAGTATTTTCAGAAATACGCTATTCGCCGATGACCAAAAATATGTGATAATTTTATGACATTAATAGACCAGTTTATTGAATAAAAATATGTTTGTAACATGCTGCTTTCTCGGTGAGATTGATTGGGCTGTACAATTCCCGTTTAGAACAATACATTTCTTACGTTAATATACTACACTATACAAATGAAGTATGCTAAGTTAGATGCCATCCCAGTAGGCCACTAAGCTCAATTACATACCACTGCCCTCCATAAGAGACAGCGCATGTTCGTCAATACGACGGCAGCGCAACGTTAACATGACAACTGTGCGAAGTAACTTGTTCTGGAAGAGATAAATAATAGGGCAGACAAAGCCGTGCATCAAGAAACCCCATGTGGCAATTCTGGTGCAAGCAACACATACGTAGTCAAACCACAAATGGGCGCAATTCATCATGTCGACGGGCAGAATGAAGACAATGAAGGCTAGGATTATGACGCCACACTTCTTCGCAGCGATGAACGCCTTGCGACGGTTTTCATTAGCCGATGTTGCCGCATCGAAGCCAGGTCCAACCGTTCTTGTTATCGTCTTCAGAACGATGTAAAATATGTATGCGTAGATGCAAGACATTGCGAGAAGCGGAATTAGCGACGACGGAAAGAATATAGCGTAAATACGAAACTGTTTGTCGATGATCCTATGATAAGAGCATTTACCATTGTTAATCCAACCAAGATTCCAACCAAACATTGGCAGATAGATAAACCCAGTGCCAATCACCCACAGCACGGCGACACCTTTTATTAATCGAGATCGCGAGCAGTACTCTGCGTGCTTAAATGGCCACCTGATAGCAATGAAACAGTCGACAGCAATTATGAACAGAGCGGATATTGTCAGTTGCACGGGTAATGTTGACGTACACACAATAAACAAACAACCGTAGTAATTGTGTGGGTATCCATTTACAACAAGGATAGTGAAAGGAAACGTGAAAACGACATGCAACAAATCTCCGGAAGCAAGAAACATTAGCAGAACATTGCTAGAGCGTTTCCTCAATTGGCGGCACCTGGCGAACGCAATGAGAATCACGACGTTTGCAAGCAGCGACAGTGAAGCCAACACTGCTTCGAATGTTGAGCTGATAGCTCTAACCGTTGCATTGTTTGGGATCGTCTGACGTTCTGGCGGTACCATAGCTTGTTTTTCGTTCAGTGATACCCGGTTTGAAATATTTTTCCTGTGTTTATTTCTTTGGCCACTCGTCCTCTGTGTCTTCAGAAGTACCTCGCTTTCCTCGAAAACAAGTGAATCAACGGACGATTGACATCAGTCCACCTAAAAACAAAACAAGTCGTTTCTTGACAAGAGGCGACCGTCTATACCACAGGTAATTTTAATATTTGAATACATGGAGTGGACACGTGAAACAATTAAAGGTATATTAAAATCAGGCTTAAACGCTTTAAACCATATTTACATCTTGCCGTACACTCTTAGAAATGTACCGTAAAAATTACGGTAAAATGACTGGCAGCACGGGTGCCAACCGAGTACCGTATATTTAACGGTATATGATTTACGGTGTACCGTATTTTTTACGGAATAATACTGTAGAATATACGGTAACATCTTTACGGCGTACCGTATTTTTACGGTATTGTGCTGTAGAATATACGGTAGCATTTTTACGGCGTACCGTATTTTTACGGTATTGTGCTGTAGAATATACGGTAGCATTTTTACGGCGTACCGTATTTTTTACAGAATTATGCTGTAGAATATACGGTAGAATGTTTACGATGTACCGTATTTTATGCGGAATTGTACTGTAGAATATACGGTAACATATTTATGGCGTACCGTATTTTTACTGTATTGTGCTATAGAATATACGGTCGCATTTTTACGGCGTACCGTATCTTTTACGGAATTGTGCTGCAGAATATACGGTAGAATGTTTACGGTGTACCGTATTTTATATGGAATTGTAGTGTAGAATATCCCGTGGAATTTTTATGGTGCCATAATTTGTATAGTAGAATATTGACATACTTGTATATATATATATTTTTTTTAATTATATATATATATGTGTGTGTGTGTGTGTGTGTGTGTGTGTGTGTGTGTGTGTGTGTGTGTGTGTGTGTGTGTGTGTGTGTGTGTGTGTGTGTGTGTGTGTGTGTGTGTGTGTGTGTGTGTGTGTACAGATGTATGCACATCACATTAATATCAAAGTAAAGCATAGATATATAAACTCAGGTGATGCTTAATGGCAATACCCTGAGCACATCTACTATAGGAAGACACAGAGCAATTGTTGGTAAAGGTATTTATTAATGGTACCAACATAAAACATACATGCATATTGATGAGATAGCTAAACAGCTAACACAAACATAAACATGTTCATCAAGAAAACCGATAATTAATTAACAAGAAAAGATAACAAATGTTGGGAGGGGGGTATTTGTCCCACAATATAAAATGACATCAGCATAACAATTATAATGCTGTCAAAGTTCAACTTTATGCAGACCTATCAGGCATGCATTTGAAGTGCACAACTTTTGTGGAAGATTAACAAACCCTGTAGGGAAAATTCAGAAGGAAGTGTTAAAACGTTTGATGTTGAAGACAAAATATGCCACAAACAGCATGCTGGCGCCAACAACCGTGTCCTCTGTGTGGCTGGCCACAACAAGCTTGTCCATGACCAGCATCATGCGTTTCACAGTCAACAGAGACTCTCCTGTAACAAATCAAGCTCAAGTTAGTAAAGTACAGCATCAAGCTACTTTATAGATGCTCCGCTACAAAATATGTCATATTGTGAATTAGACATGTTTTACAAGTCACCACCATGCTAGAAGACCACAGCTGTTTTCTGGACTATCAGAAAGCTATTTCTGATAAGACAGTGTCCAAAACTGTCGAAAAAGTTTTCCAAAAGGTTAGAAATTCTGCGTCAATAACAAAAAATTCACTTAATTTTTTTATTAAGAACCTCAGTGGTTATATTAAAATTATTCATAATATGCATGCCATCCCAATGAGCTCAAAAATATAAATGTTATTCGACGCGTTTGATCGAGTGAGTGAACACTTTTATGACGTGTCTTAAGACACATTATTTTAAACTTGCTTTCAATGTCTAGTTTTATGTGACATCATCATATCAGTTTTATGTGACTTCATCATATCATAATATTTATTAGTATAATATTTAGTTATCTACTATTAAACTAGTATATTATCTCAATAATTATTTAATAATAATTAATTTTATTTGTTCACTAGTAAATTATGCAATAACATAGAAAGATGGCCTTAAAGAAACATGTTACACATTGAAAACGGGTTTGGAATGGTGTGTTTTGAGGCGTGCTGTGAAGGCGTCCAGTGAGGTGATCAGCCGCAGTTCCTCCGGCGGCGCATTCCACGGGGGTGGTCCGGCTCAAGAGAGATCGAGATCGCTGGTCGTATCGCATCGGGTTGTATTGTGGCACGGTCTGGGGGGGGGGGGGGGGGGGCGACCTGCCGATCGTCGCCACCGGCGTGGCACGTGGCGAGTGGTCAGTGGCACGTCGTAGTTGTGAGTCTTGCGCGTATTTTGGCGATGCGGAACACTTGGAAGTACGCCCCACGCGATGTGTGATCGAGTGTATCGAAAGCAGATCTAATTATATTTATTCATATTTTATGGTATAGTTATTTAGTTATTTATTTTTAATGTTTATAATTATCCACAATATCATACCGTAATTGTTGTAAGTAATGTGTATTGAATTATTACTCACATTTTAGTACTTCTATTAATCATTGCATAAGTACTAGTATTTTAGAAACATTGTCAATACCACTGAACAGATTTGTATTTTGGAAATGAGTGTCTAAATAAAGTTATTATTATTATAAAATCTTGAAAATATCAATATACACCAAATACTCCTTACCACACAAAACGAGGCAAGGTGTCTCAGGCAAGGTTGGCAGCTGCTTCACTTCTGATGCCGAAGACGTGTCCTATAACCAACACATACGTAAATTAAATTATTGTATTTATGTCAGCAGACCTATGATTAAGCTATTCTGATACCATTGCTCTCACATAAACAATTCCAACTTGGGAATCAGCCTTTCCAATTCATGAATTGCCGCAGGCCAATTAATAATATTGAATTGTGTTCAGTACAAATTTAAGCTAATAAAAAATGTTGCCATGGTAGCACGGTCACATTTTATCGTTTTATCATCAAGTTGTGTAGTACAAGTTGTCCTGCTTTATATTGATGATTTAAATTACACCATCACGGCCCAGTCGAAGCGGGACAACCCACACATTAATGTTGTACGTATATCAAATAAAATATAAATTTTCTAATTACTCATACACATTTACATACCTTAGCTTCTATAAAGAGTTGGTCGCTCTTTTCATCAAACTCGGCCATCATTGCCAGGATGAGTGCTGCCGTCTTGCACTGGCCGCTGTTCCCATCAGCTTGCTGGAGGACGGAGCTTGAGACTGATTTTCTTTTTGGAAGCCACCTTCAGGTAGCGCTTCAAGATGTCGTAACGTTTGCATTGCTTACCTAATTCATCACCGGGTCTAAATTACAGTAGATTTGCTGAACTGCAGCCACCAACACACCACATTAATCCCAGTTCAAAGCGAGGCTTAGTAATATCTTCCGCTACATTTGGCGGCAAAATAGTTAATTACACTTCTTCTCAAGCCTGCCGATAACGCTAGACGCGCTCAGGTTGTGACTCGAGGGGATCGAGTTATATCACTGATGGTTCTCCTAGAGACGAGAGTGGTAAGCTAGGCTGGCCCATTGCAGCGTCCATGCTGGCCGTCATCCCACTGTAAAGCAGGAAGAGTTATGCCCACTGCAGAACACATAGCCCACCACTGTTTGACATCTACGACATGTAATAAATATCTGGCAGAGAAAATGTTTGTCTTGCAGATGTCTCACTGTGCTGCTTGGATAAAGTGACTAATGGTTAATTAATTGGATAGGCTGTAGCCACCAGCTTAGTCACTTGGGGAAGGGTTGTGATCTGGAAATTAGATTAATCTGAGGTTAATATCCCAGTTGGATTATCCTAGGCTGTGGACAGTCGGGTGGTTCACACGGGTCAGGGGTGCCAAGTCTATCCATTTGGCTGTAGAACATGTCTTGTTTCGTAATTCTTGGGACAATCTGAAGCCTACCGCTTTAGTACCGAAATCTGCCGTCAGATTGATAGTTCACGGTAATAAAAGAATTACTCATTTTCAGTACAATTATACAGCCTAACCAACATTTCACTTTGAAAATGCCATGCGATAAGTAAAATGATCCTAACTTTGAAACAATATCTGGCCAAGGCTGGAGTGGGTCCCTAGTCTGCATGCACCTCTCATCGCGACTGAGGCTCATATATGCACAAGATCCTCATCTACCGCCATCACATCATGAAAAGCGGTAGATCTACGGCATTTTGTGAAGAATTACTTGGCACATTTGTGTGTCTGATTTGAACACTCAACAACATCTGGAGGCTTGTTAATTAGCTGCCAATGTTTATTGTGAAACATAAAATATGGTATATTTCATGTATATATATATATATATATACTTAGTATCACTGGACCATTCAATGATAAATCAGTAGATGTCAGTGGTATATATATATACCACTGACACCTACTGATTTATCATTAAATGGTCCAGTGATACTGGGTGGTATTTCCAAATACCATTGAGAGTCCTAATGGTATTGAATGATATTTTCAGATACAATTAAGAGTACCATTGAGACCTACTGGTGTATCATTGAATGGTGCTGAATGATATGTTCAAATACCATTGAGAGTACCACTGAAACATGATTTATTATTGAATGGTCCAGTGTTACTGAATGGCATGTTCAAATACCATTCAGAGTACCACTGAGACATACTGATTTATCATTGAAAGGTGTTGAATGATATGTTCAAATACAATTGAGAGTACCATTGCGATACTGATTTATCATTGAATGGTATTCAATGATAATTCAAATACCACTGAGAGTACCATTGAGACACTGATTTATCATTGAATGGTATTCAATGATAATTCAAATACCATTGAGAGTACCACTGAGACACTGATTTATCATTGAATGGTATTGAATGATATGTTCAAATACCATTGAGAGTACCATTGAGACACTGATTTATCATTGAATGGTATTGAATTATATGTTCAAATACCATTGAGAGTACTATTGAGACACTGATTTATCATTGAATGGTCCAATGGTACTGAATGGTATTTTCAAATACCATTGAAAGTACCACTGAGTCCTACTGATTTACTATTGAATGGTATGCAATGGTATTCTATGGTATACCATTGGCTCTTTTTTGTAAGGATAGTTTACAGCTTTTGCGACTTGCGATCTCTCTGTTCTCTCCAGGCAATGTAGCACGTAGACCTAGATACATTGTAGTAGAACAGGCAGCGGCACCATTTTGTTCAGGCGTTGTACGTAACCGTTCTATATGAAAAGGAGGGAGTTTGTTACTAGTTTTTCATTTATTAATTAATTTTATGTTTCATAAGACTATAACATATATGTTGAAGGTACACTGCCTACAAAATGGTTCTTAGTTATTTAAATAATCCCCTAACAATGTTCGTGATTTGAAAGTTAAGTCTGCGCATCATGTTCAAACGGTAAACAATGCACCCATTGTCAAACAAGTTTTATTAGCAATTTCGTCAAAGCGGTTCTAGTTGACCACAATTCCTTCTGATGTCACTTTCCTCACGTTCAACGCAGCAGAATTCCAGTTACAAATTACCACGCTGGCTAATTCCTGATATACTAGCAGGAGAGGAACAGACTCCTTCCCTTTAACGTGTTCTGTTTATATCTGTGCTTGCGGATCAGTTGTCCGAAAAGCTGCACTGGAGTGAAACTTTGTTCGATTGAGTTTACAATAGACCACACGTATACCAAACATACACGGCAGCACTACTCATGTGATAAATCATGAAAGTCTAAGCTATTTTGACCGACGGTTCATCGACAAAAAGGAAAAGCTGTAGTAATAACATTTTAGTCAGTGTTGCTTATCGAAGACACGCTTGCGCAACGGATCGATATGTTATAAATCACTAACAGTAGTATAAATTCATCGATCCAGTGCATTTTTGGAAAAGCCAAATAATTTACCACTACAGTCAATGTGATTAATACGAGCTTGGGTTGCGAGCAAACTGTCGGAATATATAGCTGCATTCAAGAGTGAAACGTGTTTACAGAGCCATGGTCCATGACATATGATTATCCGACAGAAATATTCATGCCGTGGCTGTTATGACGTTTACATTTGTGTCCATCTTAAAATCCTATGAGAAATGAAACTTTGTACATTCAGTCATAAGGTCATATATTTGTGTTAACCACAAACTGAACTTAACACCGATATTCTAAGCTATTTGCAAAACCAAAACCCTCAACACGAAGAGGTTAACGTACAATATTGGAAGAAGAGCTGCAGCAGCAGCAGCAGCAGCAGCAGCAGCAGCAGCAGCAGCAGCAGCAGCAGCAGCAGCAGCAGCAGCAGCAGCAGCAGCAGCAGCAGCAGCAGCAGCAGCAGCAGCAGCAGCAGCGGCATTGCTCTTGGTGTCAACTTGTGTTTGTTCTCTATTGACCTGTTCGCAGATCGCCAATTTTTGCGACAGCGCATGTTCGAACATGGAATGATGCGGAAGCTTGCGTTCCAAACGTAAATGTAAACAAAATAATGTATAGTAAAAATAGCTTATTTTTTCATTTTATTGCTGCCGGTTGATGTAACGTATTTATATGTGGCCTGTGCTGTATAAAACCACCTTTGACAGCATATATCGCAGTCATTCTTGTCACGGTTTACGTAAGTTGAATTTCGCTCTATCACGCGGCTATGCAGACGAACGCAGTGTTAGCCAGGATACTTTGTGTAAAGCCGAAATGAACCGATCTCCGATCAGGTCAATAAACATTCGAATAACCGATTGCATGTTTCTCCCACACTTCGCAGCAGTGACGCCACGCACAATATGATAGAATTCTACACGCATGCGCTGAAGCGCGGCAATCGTGGTTTTATTCTTAGCCGATAGATGTCGTACATGAATTACAGCGAATGTACCGTAATTCCATTTTACGGAATGTAAGACTTTGGAAGCCCTTGGACAGTACTTAGCCAGTCATCCAATCACAACAGTTCTCACTCTGTTCTACCTATTACAACATGGGCTTTGAATCACAACATAACTATGTTTAATTAAAACACAAATCTGCATCAAAGAGCAATTTTATTTAAGAATATATGTCTGCAGATACAGAAGTGACACATTACAGAGACTAACAAAGTCATATTCTGTATTCATTATAGTGCCAGCTAGGAGAGATGTTCCTGTACCCTGGTTGTACGAGTCTGATTCAGTTTTGAAAGCGAACGCTCACTACTGCATTTGACGACCATCACAACTAGATTTTTCGACATTACGAAATGCGCCACTAACTCGCTTATCAAATATTAACTTATACAGGAAACGTTCTATGTCTACACCATCGTTTTCTTCATATTTTATTTACTTTTAGAATTCGGCTCATCACCTGCATATGTTCCACACCAATGCCATGATCCAATACACGTTTGATGGTTGCCCCATATAAATATTTTACGGCGACCCCTAGCCAAATGCCTAATCTGCCTTGAACTAAATCCAGCACCGACTGTTCATGTCTGTGTTATCACTTTGCACGTACAGTTCAAGTATGTGTTACCACTGTACACGTTCTGTTTATGTATATTTTATAACTTTGCACGTACAGTTCAAGTGTGTGTTACCAATGTACACGTTCTGTTTATGTATATTTTATAACTTTGCACGTACAGTTCAAGTATGTGTTACCACTGTGCACGTTCTGTTTATGTATATTTTATAACTTTGCACGTACAGTTCAAGTATGTGTTACCACTGTGCGCGTGCTGTTTATGTATATTTTATAAATTTGCACGTGTTACTGCCCTTCGTGTCTGTATTGTTGATTTGTACAAAGTGTTCAACACACACATATACATGTACGCATGAACGCACACGCGCGCACACACACGCAAATAATCGCACACACACACACACGCACGCACACACATACATACACACAAAAACACACAGCGCACACACGCAAGCACGCACGTGCACTAATACTCACACATGCACATACACACACGCGCGAGCACGCACGCACACATACCAAATACACGCACGCACGCACACACAAACACACACAAAACAAACGACGCACACACACACACACACACACACACACACACACACACACACACACACACACACACACACACACACACACACACACACACACACAAACAACAACAATGTTATATGTACATTTCGTACTAGTATATTCAAACGTATATTCACGCGCCAAGTATTTCCACAGTGTGATAAAGTGTTCAATGTTTTATCATCCACTGAGAGAACACAGCATTGCATCTGCTTAATAATGTTCAAACTAAGAGTATGGATCATACCTGCAATTTTGCCAGTTGTGTCTTCTGTCCGTCCTCTCTCCCCCGTATTGAGATTCTACGATGAAGTGGAGCCAGACTTTTATAGCAGAACAGAACACAAGAGCTTCGTAGATGTGGGGATATGTTCAGGCAACTAGTAGATACAGTATCTTTCTTTAGAAGGTTTAGTGAAATGAATAGCGAATGATTACCTCACAAATGTCATATGCCTTCGAGGACAAGCTTACGGCACAACACTGCATTTCTCGGTTGCACACCTGTGCGTGCTTGGGCGTGCACACCCAGATGTGTTCATTAGGGCACGCTAGATAATTTCGTCTTAACAGTGAACGTAGACGCCAGTACCATTGCCAATGTGCAGCAATGCGAGGTTCCAGCGCGGCTGCAGTTGGACTTTGGTAGTGAACCTCGATAGGATGTGCAGTTGGAGTTTGGTAGTGAATTTCAATAGGACGTACAGTTTGAGGTTGGTAGTGAACCTCAATAGGACGTACAGTTGGAGTTTGATAGAAAACCTAAATAGGACGTGCAGTTGGAGTTTGGTAGTAAACCTCAATAGGACGTGCAGTTGGAATTTGGTAGTAAACCTCAATAGGACGTGCAGTTGGAGTTTGGTAGTAAACCTCAATAGGACGTACAGTTTGAGGTTGGTAGTAATCCTCAATAGGACGTGCAGTTGGAGTTTGGTAGTAAACCTCAATAGGACGTGCAGTTGGAGTTTGGTAGTAAACCTCAATAGGACGTGCAGTTGGAATTTGGTAGTAAACCTCAATAGGACGTGCAGTTGGAGTTTGGTAGTAAACCTCAATAGGACGTACAGTTTGAGGTTGGTAGTAATCCTCAATAGGACGTGCAGTTGGAGTTTGGTAGTAAACCTCAATAGGACGTGCAGTTGGAGTTTGGTAGTAAACCTCAATAGGACGTACAGTTTGAGGTTGGTAGTGAACCTCAATAGGACGTGCAGTTGGAGTTTGATAGAAAACCTAAATAGGACGTGCAGTTGAAGTTTGGTAGTAAACCTCAATAGGACGTGCAGTTGGAGTTTGATAGTAAACCTCAATAGGACGTGCAGTTGGACTTCGGTAGTGAACCTCTATGGGACGTCCAGTTGGACTTCGGTAGTGAACCTCTATGGGACGTCCAGTTGGAGGTCCCAGGTGCGTGTAGTTGCAGTTCCGAAGGAGGGTACAGTTGGAGGTTTTTTGGTGAGCCCCAAGGGGTGCAGTTAGAGGTTCCAGGGGAGAATGCACTTTGATATATTTTCAGACCCTCAAGGGGAAGCAGTTGGGGTTACAAGTGGAGGTGTAGTTGTAAGTTTTTTTGGTGAGCCTGACGTTCTCCTTGATTCCGAAACGCAAACGTAGGCAGGCACATGTGCTTTAGAATGCATAGCGTTTGGTTTCGTTATTTACAAAAACAGGCATCTCTTTTGCGGTACTAAAAAGGAGTATTTAAAATGTATTTTGTGCTGTTGTTCGTTTTTCTGTCCTTGGTCCGTTGCTCCGTGGACGGATGTAAGCTAGTTAGGAATGAGGTGACATTTCAATTACGTCAACTATTTCAGAGAAACCATGCATAAACAAACCTCAGAAATGTCATCACCTTCATAGACAGGCGTATCAAGTGCACAGAAATGCATTATTCGGTGGCACACCTATGCATGTGTAAGCGTAAACGCATTTGTTTTTCCATCAGCGCACGCTAAATGCATTTCTTCTGTATAGTGAAAGTGAAAGATATCTTCGTTAACACGAATACTATTGTTCAGCTCAATTTACCATATACCTTTCGTGAATCTCGCTGGAAATAGGAAATATTTATCGACACATATAATTTGAAATAATGGGCAAATAGTGAGGTTAAATTTTCATGATGTCAACCATTTAGGGAGATTTATATTGAAACCTAATACCTACAGGCGAAAATGTCAGTAAATTTCAGAGGAGGCTTAAGCAACTTGTCTCTACACACCAATAATAATAGTACCGTATTTACTAAGCGGTAAATCCCGCTTAGCGGATCGATAGTTTGATACGCTGTACAATAAAGTAAATGTATATTTAAAAAAGGACAAATAATTAAATATATATTAAATAAATTTTGTGGCTGCACAAGTTCTGCCAAATAAGACGGCGCCAAACCATGGAGACATCTGTACGTCAACATCAACACCTTGAAAATGACGCGGCTCCTCTCTGCGGCTCCCCTCCGGCAGCCAGTGCAATCCCTTCAGCACAGGGGTGAGGTGCTCATGTCTACAGTTGCGTGTCACACGTCTGGCAGCATTGTTCTGTACTCGCTACAAATGGGCTGTCTGAGATGAAGGAAGGTTGAGTAGTCCAGTCGAGAGGTGACGAGTGCGTTGACAGCACATTTCTCGGCTTCAGTTGTAAGGCAGTGCCGCATGCATTGACAGCATTACTTGGGGGACAAAAATGAAGTGGGCCGAAAAGAAAGAATACATCTGCCTGCACTACTACACGAACTACCCCTGCCGTGCGTTCTAAGACACAACAAATCCGTCACAGCGCAGTGGCGAAGCTATCTGGAGGAGACCCTGGCGTGGACTGGCATTGTAGGAGCCCGGGACCAACGGCTGATCAACACCAATGCGGCAGAGCGTACTTGGATTAATCATTCATCGGCTCCTGGTGGTGGTCGGCGGACTGTTCTTCTATCTATGTAATGGATGTAAAAAGAACAATTAATAATAATAATAAATTTATATAGCGCCTATATCCCCAGGAATATGAGCTCAGATGCGGAACGTACAAGAATCTTTGTGGTCAAAATCATTAATATGGACAAGCAAGAGTCGTCATTAGAGCAAGAGCCGAAGGTTATAGGGAGGGAATACAATGTCAAATAAATAAGTTTTGTTTACGAAAGGTAGCTATAGTCTCAGATGATTTTAAAGTGATAGGGAGTTCATTCCAGATTTTTGGTGCAGCTACAAAAAAGCACGTTTCCCAATATTAAGCTTCGTTGTCGGAACAAAAAGTTGTTGTGAAACAGGTGATCTGAGATTTCTGGGTATATCGAAAAACCGAAGGAAACTAAACAAATAGGATGGGACTTGGAAAGGGCACAATATGTGATAGTGGCTAACTTGAATTGTATTCGACATGCAACTGGAAGCCAATGTAACTGTTTACGTAGGGGCAGTGGTGGTGAGAAACGAGGTGCCTTTAGTATCACACGTGCTAAACAATGTTGTACACGTTGGAGTTTAGCTGAGTTCTTTCAGCAAAATTGTTTAGGAGAGAGTTGCAGTAGCCAAGGCGACTGCTAATTAGAGCTAATGCTATTGTTTTAGCAGTAGATAAAGACAAATGAAGTCGAATTCGGCAGAAATCACGTATATGGTAGAAACATGATTTATATACTTGAGAAATGTTCTCGTGACAACTGAAATAACTGTCAAAGACAACACCTAGATTACGAACGGTATCTGACGGTGTGGTATCATTACCAAGTAATTTAACTTTAAAATAGTTAAAAACAACCTTGTTTCGTTGTTGTTTTGTGCCAGCAAGATGTCAGTGATAGTTATACACTGTAGTAAGGTGAGAGCAGTCAATTTGCGATTATCCATATTGCATACAATGTCATTGTGTATTTTAAGAAGAGCCGTTTCAGTTGAATTAAATTGCTTATATGCAGAGTATAGATCTATTGATAAGTTCTGTGAATAAATAGGTTAACGGAGTCGATTTGGAACAACCGTTTCTAAAACCTTCGACAAAAAATTTAGATTAGAGCTAGGACGGTAATTCATAAGGTATTTTTTGCATACACTTTGGATTTTAATAAGAGGACTGACAAGAGTTTGCCTGAACCCATGTGGAACAACACCATTCTGCATTGACATATTTATAATATTTGTAATAGGATAAACCAGTTGATCAATGCAACTCTTCAGTAGCAATGTTGGAAAAGGGTCAAGACCACACGATTTGTTAGGACACTTTTGTATGATAGTGCGAACTTCACTTATAGTTGCAGGTGTAAAATATTGCAGTGCATTACCAATAAACTTGCAATCAACGTCATTAACAACAAAACGTGATCGTGAAGTATCTCGAAATAACACTGGATCATGTATCCAATGACGAGGTATCAGACACTAATTTTGGTTTCTCCCGATGAAGCCCAGAATTGATGTATTTTCACATTTTGATCAATTTGTGAACGGGTACGTCGCCAAATTCTTTCAAGATATCTACGGCGACGTTTTGCTTGTACTATGTCTAGTGACATCCATGGTGACGGTGGACGAATACTTGCGCTATGTTACATGTACGACACATGCTCATGAGAGTAACATACTTATAATTACGCTGACCATAATCATGTTATGTAGGAAACGAATTGAACAAGTAATTCGTGCATATTTTGATACCAATAAGAATTTCATTGAAAACCTAATGCGATGTTAAACTATTTTAATGTCGATGTATGTTGTTTTGACCTCTGAATATAATGTGTGCGTATTTACATACACTCATCTGGATTATTTGAGGTTTACAGAAACATTATCTTGCTCATTCTTTGTCCCGAAATTAAAATCGTCACAAAATCGCAGGTAAAGGCTATTTAGGGGGCCCCAATATAAACTTGCGTAATTTTTACAATGTTCCCTAATTTTTTTAGCTATATACTTTTGATATAAGTATCTAGGATATATGTTTGCTTTCAAAACTGTAAGATTTGCTTCTGTTGCAATTTGTTCCAACATGACCCTAGTTTGGTCATAAAAGTCGTAGACTAACCACGCATATCGGTGGATGAGTGTCCGTCATTCGTGACAACAATAGGCACCCATCAAGGTGACAGCCTCAGCCCAGTGCTGTTTATAATCTACATCGAGGAGCGTAACTTCAAAACACTACTATTAAGTTCAAAACACTATCCCAACGCACTCTCAAGACACTACCTAGTGTCAAAACACTACCGTTATTATAGTTTACCACCCAAGTAAACAAATTACCTTTAGTAATCATCCTATACAGTAAGGTCGGGTTCGTAATCGTTGGAACCAATTAGGCAACGGGAATAAACAGTTAGTGTGAAATGTCATAACATATTAATGCATAGACGCTGGAACGGGGGGACAAGAGTCAGTTGCCCCGTGGAATTTCTTAGGGACAGACATATACTTCTGCCCCCCTCCCATTAAATGTGAACGTGAATGTTTGTTTTTGTGGCGAGCGCCAATGGCGGGTGGAAATGGAAATGTTTTGCCACCCCCCCCCTCCGACTTCCAATGTCACAATCGAGCCAACCGAGACAGCCACAAGGTGAAGGAAGATGTGAACATTGGCGCCGGCGATAATATGAATTTCGCTCCCGCGTCACTGTATTAATGTCATTATTATAATTAGCTATGGTTTGAGTTAGTCATGGTTGACGTTCGTAAGCGTTGAAACCAATCAGATGACGGAATAAATAGTTAGTGTGATAATCAGACTAGGGGAATAAATAATTATTCATAACACCTACGTCATCCATGAGAATCGTTGTCATTTACCGCCCGCCGCCATCACTGAAAAATGGCTTGTCAACAACTGTGTTTTTTGAAGAATGGGACCGTTTCATCGACGACCATGCCATAAAACCCGTACCTCTGATTATCATGTGAGATTTGAACTTTCATATTGACAACGCTGCAAATGTTGATGCACGGCGACTGATCAATTCTGTGATTGAATGTCCCAGGAATGGTGTTGCATGTTCGCGGGCCAACCCACAGGAAAGAACACACGTTGGATGTACTCGTGACCCGCAGCACGGACGAACACCTTGTTCGAAATGTTACCGTTCCGGACATGGGCCTTTCTGGCCACTTTTTTTGTAAGTTTCAACATAGACATTGTTCAACATCGCACTGTTTTGATGAAAATCAAATATCTCAAGTTACGCACCATTGATGCAGTGTGTTTTCGACAAGACATTCCAATGTTCCGCTCGGATGATCTTGACTTGCTGAACGTAGAAGAACTGGTTGATCAATACGATCATATGCTGGTCAGCTTAGTTGATTCGCAAGCGCCAATGCAAAAAAGGCATGTCCAATTACGGCAAGATGCAGCGTGGTATACCGACGACTTACTGACTGCGAAACGAGAGAAACGGCAGAGAGAAAGATCCTGGAGAAAATCCAAACTAAAGGTGCATAGACAATTGTACGCTGATCACTGCAAGAGAGTGAATGCACTATTTACCAAAAACAAAATCTGCCTGCTATTCCAGCATAATCCGTGATACAGGCAAGAACCAACAACGACTGTTCCGAATTGTAAACTGTCTACTGCATCGCAAAGTGGGAACTGTACTCCCTACCCATAACTGATAGTAATTTTAAATTAATATACATATACATATTTATTGCAATTCTAAATTTTTATTTTTATTTTTATATGTTGTGAAGCGCCACGAACAATACTGGATGTGGCGCTATACCAAATAAAATGCATTATTATTAATGTACACAATTATACATTAATCCTGTTAATACGACTAATTCATGTAATACTAGTTTTTATTAGAATTATGTTTTATTAATCACCAATGGCCATGACAATATGTCGACATAATAACTCCGCGGACCCGGTGTTTCCTATTCGCCCCAGCCTTAACGATCCATATAAGGCATGCTCGTGAATATTCGGTACCGTCCGTCAGACTTCGGTTACCTCCGCTGTTTATGTCACAGATTCAACAACGAAAAGAAGGAAAACGCAAAGGGAGAATCTATGGAATAAACGGAGAGTGGATGTAGCGGCAGCCCATGTCAGATGGAGTGATTGAAAAGTGTGTTTCACTGCGCATGCGTGCAGCCTTATGTTCGGGCTGCATAATTAATCATCCACATGGCAACGTACTCAATACGATTCGTGTAAACAAAATTATTGATCGACTATTTTGCGTATATTAGGGATCATCTCAGAACGTCGATGTCCAATATCAGACGAAATTACTTTCATCTGGCCTCAGCCCCCCACCCCCCATCCTCAGAAGTTTGTAGACATTGAAATGATGATATAAATATATTAACAGTATCGGCCCGAAGCGTAAAATATCGATAGTAGCTTATCCGATACCAGACGAAACAGTCTCTGACTCCCCCGTCCCCCAAACGAAAGTAATTTCGTCTTATATCGGACTTCAACGTTTTGAGATGATCCCTTGCTGTTTTATGAAATTGAATTTCGCGCTATGCAGATGAAGGCAAATATATCCAGGATACTTGTCCTAGACCCGAAATGAATCGATCTCCGAACAGATCACTGGTGTAAGGTTACTGTATAGATCTAAAGGGTGAACTGAACAACGTAAACATGACACAGTTATTCGAATCATACAAAACACATTCATGCAGATGACGATTGCATCCATTTTATTGACAACGTTGGAAACGTATTTCCGCATAACATTTATTAAAGGTAAATGACAGCGAATGACATCTAACGTTTTCTGAAAGACATCTTACAGAAATTTCTAACAACGCAGAAAATGTAATGTCTACTAAAATCGACATTTCAGATCCTGGGAACCAATTCACGTTTGACATACAAACAAATGGACTAACCGTAACCCAGACACTAATTCGTTAATTAACGATATACACGATGCAGTAAATCCAACAAAGCTGGATCATACGTGTATGTGTCTCCACGATGGACGAGAGTTGTAACGTTGCACAGCTATTATTTCTAATTCAATGAAGAAAATACTGAAATAGCTTACACAGGTAGAACATTTATAATACACAATGAAACGTTCTACTATATGACTGCGTGATAAAACACGTGATGTTGTAGTTAAACAAAACTATTTAACGTGACAACTTGTCTTGTCGTTGTTTACAGCACTTTAACTATTGTCCGATTGTTATAACAATATCTACACAAATAAACAACATTTATACAACAGCTATCGCCAACAGTAGAGGCTCCAGCTGTACAGTTGTGCTGATACTAAAATGTGGATTTAAGGTGTACTACACATGTTGACGGGAACTGTAAACCTCGACGGAGAGCGGTATTCCGCGCGTTAGTTTGCTAGTACACACAGCGCAGTGATCCTCGACGGAATGTGCAAATTGTGACATGTTCATGATAACAGGAACAGTTTGTGGACGCTATAAAACATACGATCGAGAGAAACAGCGCTAATTCAGTCGGCCGACTCTCACATTGCCTCCACGTAACCACATACTGGTCCTGTATTTGGGAATATAATTTTTATTAACAATTTGAATGCTGAGCTATTCGTTAAACGCAATATTCACAACTAAATAATTAAAACAAATCAAATGTACTTCCCTGAAAATCAAGTTAGGACCAATCTGGTTAACCGCTCGGCTGATTACCGCCGTGTGTGTGTGTGTGTGTGTGTGTGTGTGTGTGTGTGTGTGTGTGTGTGTGGGTGTGTGTGTGGGTGTGTGTGTGTGTGTGTGTGTGTGTGTGTGTGGGTGTGTGTGTGTGTGTGTGTGTGTGTGTGTGTCTGTATGTGTGTGTGTGGGTGTGTGTGTGTGTGTGTGTGGGTGTGTGTGTGGGTGTGTGTGTGTGTGTGTGTGTGTGTCTGTATGTGTGTGTGTGGGTGTGTGTGTGTGTGTGTGTGTGTGTGTGTGTGTGTGTGTGTGTGTGTGTGTGTGTGTGTGTGTGTGTGTGTGTGTGTGTGTGTGTGTGTGTGTGTGTGTGTGTGTGTGTGTGTGTGTGTGTGTGTGTGTGCTTGATAATGTGTTATTTCAATTAGATTAGAGCGATTTTTATCTTACTGCTTTCCGTACAGCGAGTGACATCGATTAACTAAACGAATGTTTTCCGCACGCTACGTTACCATTTACGTTTGGCTATCCTTACACAATCGCGCCGTCTCGTTGCTGAGTATTTTCAGAAATACGCTATTCGCCGATGACCAAAAATATATGATAATTTTATGACATTAATAGACCAGTTTATTGAATAAAAATCGGTTTGTAACATGCTGCTTTCTCGGTGAGATTGATTGGGCTATACAATTCCCGTTTAGAACAATCTATTCCTTACGTTAATATACTACAGTATACAAATGAAGTATGCTAAGCTAGATGCCACCCCAGTAGGCCACTAAGCTCAATTACATACCACTGCCCTCCATAAGAGACAGCGCATGTTCGTCAATACGACGGCAGCGCAACGTTAACATGACAACTGTGCGAAGTAACTTGTTCTGGAAGAGATAAATAATACGGCAGACAAAGCCGTGCATCAAGAAACCCCACGTGGCAATTCTGGTGCAAGCAACACATACGTAGTCAAACCACAAATGGGCGCAATTCATCATGTCGACGGGCAGAATGAAGACAATGAAGGCTAGGATTATGACGCCACATTTCTTCGCAGCGATGAACGCATTGCGACGGTTTTCACCAGCCGATGTTCCAGCTTCGGAGCCAGTTCCAACCGTTCTTGACATCTTCAAAACGATGTAAAATATGTATGCGTAGATACAAGACATTGCGAGAAGCGGAGTTAGCAACGATGGAAAGAATATAGCGTAGATACGGAACTGTTTGTCGATGATCCTATGATAAGAGCATTTACCATTGTTAATCCAACCCAGATTCCAACCAAATATTGGCAGATAGATAAACCCAGCGCCAATCACCCACAGCACGGCGACACCTTTTATAATTCTAGATCGCGAACAGTAATCTGCGTGCTTAAATGGCCACCTGATAGCAATGAAACGGTCGACGGCAATAATGAACAGAGCGGATATTGTCAGTTGTAAGGGCAATGTTGACGTACACGCCACAAACAAACAACCGTAGTAATTATGTGGGTATCCATTTACAACAAGGAGACCGATAGGAAATGATAAAATAACATGCATCAAATCTCCGGAAGCAAGAAAGATTAGCAGAACATTGCTAGAGCGTTTCCTCAATTGGCGGCACCTAACGAACGCAATGAGAATCACGACGTTTGCAAGCAGCGACAGTAAAGCCAACACTACTTCGACTGCTGCACCAATAGCTCTAAACGTTGCATTGTTCGGGATCTTCTGACGTTCTGGAGGTATCATAGCTTGTTTTTAATTCAGTGATACCCGGTTTGAAATACTTTGTCTGTGTTTATTTCTTTGGCCACCCGTCTTCTGTGTCTTCAGAAGTACCTCGCGTTCATCGAAAACAAGTGGATCAACGAACGATTGACATCAGTCCACCTAAAAACAAAACAAATCGTTTCTTGACAAGATGTGACAGTCTATGCGACAGGTAATTTTAATATTTGAATACATGGAGTGGACACGTGAAACAATTAAACTTATTTTTAAATCAGACTTAAACTCTTTAAGTCATATTTACATCTTGCCGTAGCTACACATCTAAAAATCATAACAGTTTAAAATTGGGTGTATGCTTTTAATATTGCTTTGTTCAAACTGTTCGCAGCGCCGGATGTAGGACTTTGGTGGAATCCTCTGGGCGGTACTTAGCCAGTCATCCAATCACAACAGTTCTCACTCTGTTCTATTTACTACGCCATGGGCTTTGAATCACAACATAACTTTGTTTCATTAAAACAAAGTCTGCATCAAAAAACAATTTTATTTAAGAATATATGTCTCCAGATTCAGAAGTGACACATTACAGAGACTAACAAAGTCATATTCTGCATTCATTATAGTGCCAGCTAGGAGAGACGTTCCTGTGCCTTGGTTGTACGAGTGTGATTCAGTTTTGAAAGCGAACGCTCATTACTCCGATTGACGACCATCACCACTAGATATATATTTCGACATTACGAAATGCGCCATTAACTCGCTTATCAACTTATACAGGAAACGTTCTATGTCTACACCATCGTTTTCCTCATATTTGATTTACTTTTAGAATTCGGCTTATCGTAATGTCATGAACCAATACACGTTTGGTGGATGCCCCCATATAACTATTTTACGGGGACACCTGCACAAATTCCTAGTCTGCCTTCCAGCACTGACTGTTCGTGTTCACACACGCGCACACCACACACACACACACACACACACACACCACACACACACCACACACACACACACACACACACACACACACACACAAACCACACACACACACACACCACACACACACACACACACACACACACACACACACACACACACACACACACACACACACACACACACACACACACACACACACACACACATCTATGTACATTCCGTACAATTATATTCAAACGTATATTCACGTGCCAAGTATTTCCACAGTGTAATAAAGTATTCCATTCTTTTATCATCCATTAAGAGAACACTGCATTGCATCAGCTAAATAATGTTCAAACTAAGAGTATGGATCATACCTGCGATTTTGCCAGTTGTATCTTCTGTCCGTCCTCTCTCCCCCGTATTGAGATTCTACGATGAAGTGGAGCCAGACTTTTATAGCAGAACAGAACACAAGAGCTTCGTATATGTGTCGAGATATTTAGGCAACTAGTAGATACAGTATCTTTCTTTAGGAGGTTTAGTCAAATGAGTAGCGAGTGATTACCTCTCAAATGTCATACGCCCTCGAGGACAAGCTTACGACACAACACTGCATTTCACGGTTGCACACCTGTGCGTGCTTAGGCGTGCACACCCTTGTTTGTTCATTAGGACACGCTATATACGTTTCTTACGCCTTAGAATGCATAACGTTTGGTTTCGTTATTTACGTAATTAAAGTGTATTTTGCTATTTATTGTCTTTGAGTGCCTGATTTTCTGCTTCGTGAACGGGAGTAAGCTAGTTAGGAATAGCGGTCCAGTGAGGTGATATTTCAATTACATCAACCATTTCAGAGAAACCATGCATACACAAATTGACATCACACCCAAGTGTCTTCGTTTACAAGGTTTAGTAAAATGAGGAGGTAATGATGACCTCAGAAATGTCATCACGTTCATAGACAGATGTATCAAGTGCACAGAAATGCATTATTCGGTGGCACACCAATGCATGTGTACGCGTAAACGCCCTTGTTTTTCCATCAGCGCACGCTAAATGCATTTCTTCTGTATAGTGAAAATGAAATATATCTTCGTTAACACGAACACTCAATATGCCATATACCTTTCGCGTTCAATTTGTTCTCATCGGATTAAACCAGTGGTTTTGCTAGAGGTCGTGAATCTCGCTGGAAATAGGAAATATTTATCGACACCTGTAATTAGGAATAATGGGCAAATAGCGAGGTGAAGTTTTCATGACGTCAACCATCTAGGGAGATTTATATTGACACCTAATACCTTTTGGCGAAAATGTCAGTAAATTTCAGAGGAGGCTTAAGCAACTTGTCTCTACACACCAATAATAATAGTACCGTATTTACTAAGCGGTAAATCCCGCTTAGCGGATCGATAGTTTGATACGCTGTACAATAAAGTAAATTTATATTAACATCAACACCTTGAAAATGACGCGGCTCCTCTCCGCGGCTCCCCTCCGGCAGCCAGTGCAATCCCTTCAGCACAGGGGTGAGGTGCTCATGTCTACAGTTGCGTGTCACGCGTCTGGCAGCATTGTTCTGTACTCGCTACAAATGGGCTGTCTGAGATGAAGGAAGCTTGAGTAGTCCAGTCGAGAGGTGACGAGTGCGTTGACAGCACATTTCTCGGCTTCAGTTGTAAGGCAGTGCCGCATACATTGATAGCATTACTTGGGGGACAAAAATGAAGTGGGCCGAAAAGAAAGAATACACCTGCCTGCACTACTACACGAACTACCCCTGCCGGGTGTTCTAAGACACAACACATCCGTCACAGCGCAGTGGCGAAGCTATCTGGAGGAGACCCTGGCGTGGACTAGCATTGTAGGAGGGCGGGACCATCGGCTGATCGACACCAATGCGGCAGAGCGTACTTGGATTAATCATTCATCGGCTCCTGGTGGTGGTCGGCGGACTGTTCTTCTATCTATGTAATGGATGTAAAAAAAAACAATTAATAATACATTTCTATAGCGCCTATATCCCCAGGAATATGAGCACAGCGGCGGGACGTACAAGGATCTTTGTGGGCAAAATAATTAATATGGATAAGCAAGAGTCGTCATTAGAGCAAGAGCCGAAGGTTATAGGGTGGGAATACAATGTCAAATAAATAAGTTTTTTTTACGAAAGGTAGCTATAGTCTCAGATGATTTTAAAGTGATAGGGAGTTCATTCCAGATTGTGGGTGCAGCTAGAAAATGCACGTTTCCCAATATTAAGCTTTGTTGTCGGAACAAAAAGTTGTTGTGAAACAGATGATCTGAGATTTCTGGGGATATCGGAAAACCGGAGGAGACTAAACAAATAGGATGGGACTTGGAAAGGGCACCATCTGTGATAGTGGCTAACTTGAATTGTATTCGATATGCAATTGGAAGCCAACGTAACTGTTTAAGTAGGGGCAGTGGTGGTGAGAAACCAGGTGCCTTTAGTTTAGTATCACACGTGCTAAACAATGTTGTACCCCTTTGTAGTTTAGCTGAGTCCTTTCAGCAAAATTGTTTAGGAGAGAGTTGCAGTAGTCAAGGCGACTGCTAATTAGAGCTAATGCTATTGTTTGAGCAGTATATAAAGACAAATGAATTCGAATTCGGCAGAAATCACGTATATGGTAGAACCAAGATTTACATACTTGAGAAATGCATAGCTATACATAATAATTACCAAGTAATTTAACTGGAAAATAGTTAAAAACAACCTTGTTTCGTTGTTGTTTTGTTCCAGCAAGATGTCAGTGAGACAGTCATTTAAAGTTATATTTATATTCTGATTAATTACGACTCGACTAAGGGATGTAGTGTATAAGCTAAACAGAACAGCGCAAAGGACGGAACCCTGTGGGACACCAAATGGAAGATGTTCTGGACAAGACAGTGAAGCAGATATATTAATGCGTTGGTATCGGTCTGAAAAATACGAACTAAACCACTGAAGAACTGTGCCAGAAATCCCAAAATGTATATGAAAGCAATGTAAAAAAATGTCGTGATCTATTATATCAAAAGCAGCTGATAGTTCTACACTGCAGTAAGGTGAGAGCAGTCAATTTGCTATTATCCATATTGCATACAATGTCATTGTGTATTTTAAGAAGAGCCGTCTCAGTTGAATTAAATTGCTTATATGCAGAGTATAGATCAATTGATAAGTTCTGTGAATAAATAAGTTCATGGAGTCGATTTGGAACAACCTTTTCTAAAACCTTCGACAACAAACTAAGATTTGAGCTAGGACGGTAATTCATAAGGTATTTTTTGCATACACTTCGGATTTTAATAAGAGGACTGAACCGATGTGGAACAACACCATTCTGCATTGACATATTTATAATATTTGTAATAGGATAAACCAGTTGATCAATGCAACTCTTCAGTAGAAATGTTGGAAAAGGGTCAAGACCACACGATTTGTTAGGAAACTTTTGTATGATAGTGCGAACTTCACTTATAGTTGCAGGTGTAAAATATTCCAGTGCATTACCAATAAACTTGCAATCAACGTCATTAACAACAAAACGTGATCGTGAAGTATCTTGAAATAACACTGGATCATGTATCCAATGACGAGGTATCAGACACTACTTTTGGTTTCTCCCGATGAAGCCCAGAATTGATGTATTTTCACATTTTGATCAATTTGTGAACGGGTACGTCGCCAAATTCTTTCAAGATATCGACGGCGACGTTTTGCTTGTACCATGTCTAGTGACCTCCATGGTGACGGTGGACGAATACTTGCGCTATGTTACATGTACGACACATGCTCATGAGAGTAACATACTTATAATTACGCTGACCATAATCATGTTATGTAGGAGACGAATCGGACAAGTAATTCGTGCATATTTTGATACCAATAAGAATTTCATTGAAAACCTAATGCAATGTTAAACTATTTTAATGTCGATGTATGTTGTTTTGACCTCTGAATATAATGTGTGCGTATTTACATACACGCATCTGGATTACTTGAGGTTTACAGAAACATTATCTTGCTCATTCTTTGTCGCGAAATTAAAATCATCACAAAATCGCAGGTAAAAACTATTGAGGGGGCCCCAATATAAACTTGCGTCATTTTTTACAATGTTCCCTAATTTTTTTAGCTATATACTTTTGATATAAGTATCTAGGATATATGTTTGCTTTCAAAACTGTAAGATTTGCTTCTGTTGCAATTTGTTCCAACATGACCCTAGTTTGGTCATAAAAGTCGTAGACTAACCACGCATATCGGTGGATGAGTGTCCGTCATTCGTGAAAACAATAGGCACCCATCAAGGTGCCACAAGACAGCCTCATCCCAGTGCTGTTTATAATCTACATCGAGGAGCGTATCTTAAAAACACTATTGTTAAGTTCAAAACACTATCCCAACGTACTCTCAAGATACTACCCAATGTCAAAACACTGCCGTTATTATAGTTTACCACCCAAGTAAACAAGTTACCTTTAGTAATCATCCTATACACTAAGGTCGGGTTCGTAATCGTTGGAACCAATTAGGCAACGGGAATAAACAGTTAGTGTGAAATGTCATAACATATTAATGCATAGACGCTGGAACGGGGGGGGGGACAGGGGTCAGTTGCCCCCTGGAATTTCTTAGGGACAGACATATACTTATGCCCCCCCCGCATTAAATGTGAATGTGAATGTTTTTTTTTTTTTTTTTTGACCCGCAGCACGGACGAACACCTTGTTCGAAATGTTACCGTTCCGGACATGGGCCTTTCTGGCCACTTTTTCGGTGAGTTTTAACATAGACATTGTTCAACATCGCACTGGTTTGATGAAAATCAAATATCGCAAGTTACGCACCATTGATGCAGTGTCTTTCCGACAAGACATTCCAATGTTTCGCTCGGATGATCTTCACTTGCTGAACGTAGAAGAACTGGTTGATCAATACGATCATATGCTGGTCAGCTTAGTTGATTCGCAAGCGCCAATGCAAAAAAGGCATGTCCGATTACGGCAAGATGCAGCGTGGTATACCGACAACTTACTGACTGCGAAACGAAAGAAACGGCAGAGAGAAAGATCCTGGAGAAAATCCAAACTAAAAGTGCATAGACAATTGTACGCTGATCACTGCAAGAGAATGAATGCAATACTTACCCAAACAAAATCTGCCTACTATTCCAGCATAATCCGTGATACAGGCAAGAACCAACAACGACTGTTCCGAATTGTGAACTGTCTACTGCATCGCAAAGTGGGAACTGTATTCCCTACCCACACGTCAGAAGCTGAAATGGCGAGTATTTTTTCAGACTATTTTTCTGAAAAGATCAGCAACATTTGTTGTAAGGTGTCTACCAGCTCTGACAGTGGAAATGGTGACACCAAAATAGTTAGTGTGAAATGTCCTTATTAATTAGGTTAAGATTATTATAAGGTATTATTTTAGTTAGCTATGGTTGGAGTTGGACTAATCATTGGAACAAGTCAGACGACGAGAATGAAAAGTTTGTGAATTTTTTATTATTCATTAAAAAGATTATTATTATAAGCAGTTATGGTTGAAATCAGTTATGTTTAGGATTATTTTAGTTGCACTATAATCGCTGTTGATGTCGAGATGCGTCGTGCCCTCAGCCGTGTCGAATGGCAGTGTCTGACGGGGCAGATCGTTGAAAAGGCATAAGCGAATCTTACATACCTCCGTAGTTTGAAACGCGAACATATATGTATGTATATATATATATGATATAGTGCATTTATATAATATAATATAAATAATATATATATATATATGTGTGTGTGTATATATATATATATATATATATATGTCATATGTGTTCGTTGGACATCCAATTCATGCGATAGATAGCTGAGATCAATTTTACAATGTTCTCGCCATTTAGTGGTATCCGATAAAATCGAACGGTACACACCTTTTATAAACGACTGGTGCATCCAACCACATTACGAATTGACAGCTTTGTGATTTTTTCAACAAAGGTAACTTATGTGAAACCAATCGACTCTCCAACATTTACTGTCACAGTCTGCTCCTCTACGTCCTACAACGGATTTAAAATATAGTTACGAGCAGACTTTTATATAATTGGATAAGCTTATTTTAACTTTGATTATCATTTAATTGCAATTAAATGCGCTTCTATAAACCACGTCAATTCCTCTCATCTGTTAACGTTTCTCGAAAGTCACAAACAAGTAGAGGTATATAATAAAACAATACGACTTCAAACTTATCACATGCAAGAGAAGATATATTGTGATTGCATAGTTATTTTAGCGCCATGACCAACCAAAGCGTTAAGTTTGCGCGCAGTCGTTTGCATGAAGACGTCACGCTGCACTATCACCGCGTGCAGATGTCGGCAAACCGCAGGACCTGTCCTTGTTTGGCTGATAGAGACTCCTCAAATGTCGTCAAACATCTTCGAAGATTTGCTGCGTCTCCACGGGCCGGAATGCTCCCGTCGGAGCGTTCGAGTGAGCCGGATTAAGAACTCGCTTTATCGCTACATAAAAGCAAGAGGCAACTACAAGAAAGTTATAACGACAGTGATTTCCGTTGCCGTCAGTTTCAATCGACGTCACAGCTAGCGTCCACAACGGCACCTAGGGCTGATCACGTGTGCACCATACATCCGGAGATCGTCCTAGCGGCGCACATCTGCCAGAAGTACAACATTGATGACGAGCCGGAACTGCTACGGACATTCTAATGTCGATGTTCCTCTGCGACGGTGGCTTCGATCGCTTCGTTATCTTCCTCGACCCGCTCACATTCTCGTTTGTCATCGACCCGACCATATATCCCTTCCAGAACATGCACAAGTTCGGGACGATCTGTCAACGCTACCTCAAGGTGTTGGAGTAATTCTTAATTGTCGCAAGCTGCTAGTATCATTGTACCGGTTCAGCTGAGAGAGTATCCCGCCACCGACTGCCAGCAACCGTCATACACAAGTTACTACTCCAAGGTGCCATTTGTCGAGTTGTCGATATTCTCGAGCAGGGTTAGTACCCCACTACTCCTCGCTTGTCATTCAATCAACGCCCCCGCCGTGTTGCTTCTTCTCCGCTACGACGCGGACCCGATGCGAGCTGGACATGCTCATCAAATCATTGGCCTCTACTTCCAGGTGAGGTCCGGAAATTACCGGGTTATTTTGAGTTACACACCAACGATGATATTAACGTGTGCATCGTGCGAATATATCAAGTTATGAAACAGCTCTAGCATTCTGTCATTGCATACCAACGATTCATGACAGCTTTCAAACTTCTTATACTGTATAAGTGAAACACAACACATATGCAATATTTATTGCTTATTCTTTGCGGAATTATCGATTTTGAATAGGGCATTGCATGTTTCCTGGGCGTTATTGTTTCTTCCTGTAGCATCCACACTACGTAATCGTGACGAAGCTGAACGCCGCTGTTTCCTGGCGCACGCACAACCAACATATATCGGCGGGCGGGCGGGCGACCTCACGAAGCAGCACCGTAAGGATATCGAACTAAAGCTGTGCCTACGCTACTTCTGTCGCTCCTCGGGCGGCTTCCCATCACCGTCGGGAACCGCGTCACTTCCGTCGCGTCGCCTTCCGACCGCTGCCACCTCGTTGCGTTCGTCTTATATACTCACTATACCAACCACTGTTACCGCTAGACCGCCTCAACTCGCCCGCTGAACCCATGCATATATGTCGCCGTGCAATCAGGCGGACGCTGAAGGAAATATACTGGCACTGCCTGCGGGATACAACAGCTCCCGTTGCCGGTCTTTGTTAAACAGTATCTGGATCTTATGTTAGACTGAATCGCCTACCTGGAAGCACAAACACTGTCTGTGGTCTTTGCGTCAATTGTCTTTGAGTACTGCGAAGACAGTATGACGTTCATACTGTCTTCATGACATATGACGTTCTCTGTTAACAACCAGGAGAAAAAACGGTCTCCAAGTGGAGGATATTTAAAATGTACCTCCTTAAATCGACGTTATCGTTCATTTCGTGCAGACTCTAACAAGTCATTACGACATACTGGTGCGTTCACAGATATGCTAATTAATTTAGCGTTTGTAATATATATAATCCAACTATTGAATTATTTTTGTCCGGGTCCGGTAAAAAATCGACAAAAAGGTCCAATGGTTCTTCGAGAAATATGACAAATGTAAAAATATGCTCTTTTTTATTAAACTGACTAATTTAAATATCACCTAACCTTCTTCACGATGGACAACATTAATTGACGAAGTATGTTCAATAATCTGTGTTAACAAAGGATGGTCAGTAATCTAAATTAACGATGGAAAATACTATTCGAAGTTTTTTCTTCATCTTGTTGCAGTTTTAGTGCACCTCTTTTTGTTGACGCTACAACGTTCGGTTGGTGTAGGAATGGCGACATTTTAACGCTCAGCTGCGCATGAGAACATCGTTACACGGCTGTGGCTTCAGTAGCTATTACATCTTTTCGACTCGACTCCGAGTGTACAGGCCTGTGTGTTTGACGTACGTGTTTAGCTACATATATCTACGTACACGCGTGCTTGCGCGGGCGAATGAGATTGTGTGCGGTCATTTCTGCACGTAGACTCGACAGATGAATGTTGTCACACATACACCATACAAAGGAGAATACTGCATATACATTGGCTGGTATTTTAAACGTTTATTAAAGTTGCTCTTAAACAAAGTATAGTCATACGTAAGGTGTTCGAGAAACATTGGTCTAAACGTAGTGTGACGCTGCATGATTAGGTAGTATCAATTCCATTTATTGGTTTGACTCTATAGTATATATTTGACATCGAAATATATGCAATTTACATAGGTTTAGAGTATTATAATTGTTTTGTATTTCACTAAAAAATAACAGATGACATTGTATGTAGTTTTAAGAGAATACATGTTGAGCAATCTCAAAAGGTGCGCCAGAAGTTTATCTGTGGAAGCAATCATGGGCAATGTGGGTCAATAAAAGCACTAGGTAAAATAGAAATGCACACAGTACTGGCTATTGTGTGTGTGTTGTCCAGCAAGGGTGGCGACTTCTCAAGTTGATAACAAATTATTAGGTGTAGGGATTTCATTAATTTGTTCGGCAGTCTGCATGATATGCATGTAGCTTGACCATAACAGACTAAATTCAACATGTTTCTCCATAATCACAATTTATATTAGGCGTGAAACAGCTGTTAGACTTCCTGTTGTGTTAAAACATTGTCCTTTGAAAATGGTGATATTTTACATTTGAGACCCTTTTTATGTGAACTGAGTGCACTAAACCAGACTTATCAACAGGTTCTGTCGTAGAATGTATTGGAAGTGAAATGACGCATATCTGGAAGAGTGTAGTTGGCGGAGTGATTTTTTGCCGTTTTCTCCACACAGCACACGACGGTGTAGAAAAACGTGGTTATTTTGGTCAATATCGTTGCGCACAGAGTATGCATGCGTTTTAAAAGAGCTGGAGGTATGTGATTTTGACGAAATTTCGTCAGTATATCAATGACATGATAGCAGTGGCTGTGAATGAATTTCAGATTTTTGTCAGGTACAGTTTTCTTATAATCTGACAAAATGTTAACATGGTCGCCAATGGGAAATCTTTAACATCCCGGGCCAATGTGAACACGTGTGAGAGACTAGCGAAGTTCACCAATAGCAATAGATTTAACAAGATTTAACAAGATTGCCACCCAGAGAATTAACTCTAGGTGGCAGGTGGACAAGGAAGCCCTTTGGCTTATCGATAGTCCGACTCTTTTATCTATGTTTATCCCGCCCGTCTGAGGTATGTGTCGATTTTATTTTTAAACATATTCATGCTACTAGCACCTACATAATCTGCAGGTAATCTGTTCCATTCATTTACAGTCCTTTGTGAAAATGAAAACTTTCTTATATCCAATCTACTCTGCTCCTTTGCTAATGCAAGTTCATGTCCTCTAGTCCTTCTTTTCATAACCCTTCAATATTTTAAACAATTCTGTCTGATCTCCTCTCAAACTCCTGGTCTCTAGTGTTGTTAAACCGCATTTTTTAGGCGTATTTCGTAACTAAGATCCCTCAGATTTGGTATCATTTTAGTTGCTCTCCTCTGCACTCTTTCTAGCATATCTATGTCCTTCCTGCGATATGGCCTCCACACTTGAATACAATATTCTAAATGAGGCCTAACTATTGTTTTGTACAGCGGTATTATTAGCTCTTTTTCCTTATACGTTATGTTTCGCCTAATTAATCCAAGGATTTGATTTCCCTTTGAAGCTGCAATTCCGCACTGCTCTGAAACCTTCATATCAGCACTAATGGTTAACCCTAAGTCCTTTTCTTTTACAGTAGTACTTAGTACAGTACCCCCCATTGTATATTCTACTTCTTCGTTCCCATGTCCTGTGTGGAGGCATTTACATTTCCCAAAATTGAACAGCATTTGCCACTTTTCAGACCATTTTATTAACCTGTCAAGATCATCTTGTAAATGCTTTTAATCCTTCTAAACACTTTTGTATCATCCGCAAATTTCAACACCTTGCTTGTTATTTCATCATCCAAATCGTTGATATATATTAAGAATAATATAGGACCTAATACTGATCCCTGTGGTACCCCACTCAATACCGATTTCCAGTTTGAAGTCTCCCCATCAACTACTACACGTTGTCTTCTGTCAATCAGCCATTGTTCTATCCAGTTTATTATACCATTTCCTATGCCATGGGCCTTTAGTTTACGCAGTAATCTTTGATGTGGTACTTTGTCGAAAACTTTTTGAAAATCTAAGTAGACGATATCTACTGGTGATCCCTCATCTACCCACTTAGTGATGTCTTCCAAAAAACATAACATATTAAAAAAAAACATGTTGAGATGGGTTTATCAAGTTTTGTTTAACAAGAAAATCCACCATGTGATCTTTAATTAGTCTTTCTAATAATTTACAAATCACTGATGTTAAACTCACTGGTCTATAGTTCTCTGACTTGTTTCTCGAACCTTTTTTGAATAACGGAATATTTTTTGCTTCTTTCCATTCTAAAGGAACCACTCCCTCTTCTAATGACAAGTTGAAAACTGTTGCAAGCGGTATGCTAGTTTGTTCTACAATTTCCAATAGTAGTTTGGGTGGAATACCATCCACTCCAGGTGATTTATTATCCTTCATAGCCCTTATTTTCTTAGCTACCATTTCCGGGGTTACAATTAATTGTCCTAAATAGTCTGAATCTGCCCCCTTGAACTTAGCCTCTGGTATTGGCAGTGAACTAATATCTTCCCTGGTAAACACTGAACTAAAGTACTCATTCAGGTCTTCTGAAATTATGAATCCTTCTGATATTATATTTCCAGCACTATCTTCTAGAGGACCGACCTTATCTTGAACTTTCTGTTTGCTTCGAACATACGCATAAAAACTCTTGCTGTCATGTTTTATATTACTAGCTAATTGTTGTTCATTGCTTCTCTTTGAATTTCTAATTTCAGCTGTAGCTTGGTTAAGTGCTTCTTTATAACTGTTGTAGTCTTCATCATTTCCAGTACATCTATATGACTTCCACATCATTTGTTTATACTTAATTTTTCTAATGGCTTCTTTCGATAAGCGTTTCTTTTTGGACCGTTTTCCTTGTTTTTTGAAGGGTACAAATTTATCGACTATGCACTTAATTTCACTCTTTAATATATTCCAGCATTCTGTTGCCGTCTTATTTTTCAGTGTCTTATTCCAGTCTATCTTTGCTAAATATTTCCTCATGTCCTTATACCTTCCTTTGTGGAAATTTCTCCTATACTGCTTTTTACTATTCCTTTCTGATTTTACTTTGATGGTAAAATGTATCTGGTTGTGATCGCTACTCCCCAGTGGCTCACATATCTTGACATTGTCAACTAATTCATTCTGTGAGGACAAAACTATGTCTAACACATTCTCACCCCTGGTTGGTTCTAGCAAATGTTGAGAAAGGAATGTATCTTGAACTAAAACTAAAAACTTGTGGTCCTCTCCCCCCATACTCTGTAGAGATTTCCATTGTATATGCCCATGGTTAAAATCCCCCATGATAATACAGTCCCGTTTGCTTACTTCCCTTATAGCGTTTTGTATTTTTTCATTCTCTTCTATGCTTATGTTTGGACTTTGATAAACTAACCCAACTGTTAACGTTGAGTTTCCTGTAACTATGTTACACCAAACAGCTTCTTCGCAATCTGCTTCTCTTTCTAATTTTATTTCATAAGCCTGGATAGATTCTTTAATATATAAAATAACTCCACCTCCCTTTCTTCCTATTCTATCTTTTCTAAACATTACATATCCTGTTAGTCCCAATTCGGCATCTGATATATCAGTGGTGGCCCACGATTCGGTTATACCTATTATGTGAGGGTCAATATCTTCTACCATAATGTTTAGTTCACTTCTTTTGTTTACTATGCTCCTTGCATTTAAACAAATGCATTTATATCCTGATTCAGAACAGTTTTCCAGGCTGTTCTTTGCCGATTTATTTCTGCTGTCTTTATCTATGCCTCCAGTTTCAGGCTTCTCTGTGAATCCCCCCTGCGAATCTAGTTTAAATAGATGCAGCCTGTCCCACTGTCAACAGATTGCAGCCAGTTCTCTGAAAAAACTGCTGCCCCCTTTCCACTTAGATGTAGGCCATCTCTCATGTACATATCTTCCCTCCCAACAAAGTATCCCCGTAAATCTACGAATCCCACCCCCTCTTCTTCACACATCTGCTCAGCTAGTGCATTGATCGCCATCCTCTTGCAGTTTCTGTACATTGCCCCCCTTCCTCCCATTACTGGCAACATTCCTGACAAAATAACCTGTTCAACTCTCGTCTTCTTTAACTTCCTCACTAACTGTCTATACTTCTGTACTATCGCAGTTGTTCCCTCCCTGTCTGCATTATTTGTTCCTACATGTACCAGTATTGACCCCCCCTTGCCATGTCCCAATACCTTCTCTACCCTGTCAGTTACATGTTCAATCCTAGCCCCCGGTAAACAAACAACGATGTCCTTCCCCTCGCTCAGTGTCTTGTCCGTCTTTCTCATAATGGAGTCACCCATAAACACCCTCTCTTTCCTCATTGCCCCCTCAATCACTGCCTTAGAATAGCTCCTTCTTCGGTTTGCATCTGTCTGGTTGTTGTCTTTCCCCCCTGTCGTCTTCTCTCCTGTCACATTCTCTTCCGATCCATTCTTTCCTGTCGCTTTTTCTCTTGTCACCTTTCCTCCTGTCAGCGTCCCTTTTATCGACTTCTCTTCTGTCACAATTGCTCTCACTTCCTTTCGTCCCTTCTTCTTTCGTCCCATCTCATTTTCCTCTCTCCTCTCCCATTCCATCTTCCCTCCCTCCTTCTCTACAGTCACTTTCTTTCCTGTCACCTTCACGCTTGTCACGTTTTCTGTTGTTGTCGATTTTCCAATTTCTTCCCCTCCAGTCACCTTCCCTCCTCTCAATCTTCTTTCCTCAGTCTTCTTGCCACTGCTATTCTCCTTCAGTCTTGCAGTATTCTCGCCTCTCTCCCTGTCGTCTCTCTCCTTTCGACCTGCCTCCTTGCTAATTCCCATCTCCATTCCCTTCACAATATCTGTCAACGTAACTATCTCCTTCTGCAGACACTCCACCTTCCAACACCCAATGCACTGAAAGGTGAATCCTTCCTCCATGGTTTCTGCCCATGACTTTCCACACCCGGACAATGCAAAATCTACCCAGCTGTGGCAGTGATCGCACACCAAGTGTCACTTTGCCTTGACTTGCCGCTTGCAAGGCGCCATATCCCGATTAGAATTTATTTAATAACTTAACTAACTTAGTCTTTATAAAGACTGTTTCCTGTGTACTACAGCACACTTTAGGTTACAAATTTCAATTACACAGCCGACTATTTATCCTAACACGAACGCTAACATTTCCGGTAGTGACCTAATTTAAATACAATCAATTACGTTATGTTAGGCTGCTTTATTTATTTAGGTTACGCCGCCCGACTATCGCCCTTGCTTAATTTTAACAACAATGCTACCTAATCAAAATATCTAGCAAGTACTGGCTTACACAGATATTATCTTATGTAAGTAGTTTGATGGTTGTTACTTTATCTCCTATATATTCTACCACATAATCAGGTTTGTTAAATCTTGTTTACAACTTATCGAAGGCTAAGCCGCCTAAGTGAGTTACCCTATTATCATTCACTATACTAAGGTGTTCTAAAATACTTTAACTAACTAACTTTAAGCACAGCTGCTACTCAATATGTTTATTGCAACTTTATGAATGATATTAAGGCAAGAATAATACTTATCAATCAGTAATTCCACTTGTATATCAACTTTTCTACACCACCAATTTCTACGATCTATCTCTGCCAAATATAGCCTCGTACTAATGATACTAGTTAAATTATTATTTAATAAAATGATACTAGTTAAATCATTATTTACACCCAGCATAAGTATTTATTTGAAGTTGAAAATTACAAAAAAGTTTCCCAAAAAGCGCGGTAAGGCGTAAACAAAACGGAACGTAAAGAAGAAAATGACGACTTCGACAGAACCCACGTCAGATGATTAACGTGTCGTGACACTGACAGCGGTATGGGGGGTCTGTGGGGTCCCGGAAGATGGCGCGTATAGCGACAACGAAGAGGCATTACATCTAGGAGTCAGTATCTTGAATTATATGCATGTCTGAACCTGCAATGACTATTGGCCTATATGAGCACTTGCATAGAAATAATCCGGATCCACCTTGATTTCGCCGTTATAACTTTTGTTTTGGCTTTTGCCTAAGCCGTAACTTTGATACCTCTGACTCAGAGCGTTAATTCCATCATTCAACGTCACCCCAGGCATATTAAAGTCTGTATTCTGCCATAAGTTCTGGTGGAACGCCCTCCCCGGGATTGTGTTGGTAGCCCCAACCAACCATCCAGGCCTTCAGGTGAATGGTTTGTTTCATGCTTCTAAACCATGGTCTGTGCTTTTATTTACACATCGTTCATACTTTAAGTTTACTCACATTTTATACTTTTTAACACCTTCACATCTGGCACAGCACAGTTGTTGACACACACAAATCGACATTAAAATCCAGACTTATGGACTATGACGATCAACCACGTAGAAGTATAAGCCATTGGTTTCTTCTATCTGGTGTTTGTGCCAGGGGAAGTAAAAAATCACCCGCAGGGAAATAGAACGTTGGAAACACCTGTCATTAGGACCGTTAGTCGTATGTCATTGCCCTTAATATTTGATGTGCTGTCGTCAAGGTTATCGCCCATCTTCCAATACACAACCAAATGTTGTGCATTGTCTACAATGGGTGAATGGGACCTAAACGATTGCTGTGGAATTTTGATGCATAATGCCAACTCTTAGCCCTGACAGTAACGTACAAGTTCTTTAAATGACCGGCCAAAGATGAGTAGCTGAAAAAAATAGTAAACTGTTTCCCTCGTTTGAATGCAATATAGATGCTGACATGCCTTCTTACAATTGTTGTGTATAGCCCACCAAGGACCGTTGCTGGGTTACGAGGCCGGATGTCACGAGATCTGGGATCTCGTTCTCTACAAGTCCCATCTCTTGGCATTAATGTCCGAAAATGGACCCTGCCATTTAATAGTTGTTGAACACCTGTTAATGTAGGTGTGAGTCTAGATTCATGACATGTGATAAGCTATACGGGCAGTTTTAGTAGTCCGAATTGCCATAAGCCCATAATGTAGCATGCATTTTTGGATGGAGAAGAAGCATGAGGTCGTATCTAATGGATCAGCATTGGAACCGTAGGAGTTGGGGGATAAGGGTTGAGAAAGGGGTCTGACTTCCCCAAATACCTGGATATTGAGTGGCTTTGTAATAAAAGTAGCACAATTTAGAAGGTAATCCATTAAAATTGTCAACAAGAATACCCCCTTTCTCCCCATCTTCCGTTGTCATGTCTGACAGCATGGAAAAGTTCAGGAGATGGCAGGCAAAAAAGATATGTTAATGTGAAAATATTTTAACAACCCCCCTGCCTCCCATCTTCGAATGTCATGTCGGACAGTGTTGAGTGATTGAATGAGAGTCAAAGCCAAAATTTATGCCACAGTAAAAAATGCACCCCGTTGTCATGTCTGACCGAACCGACAGCGGCATGCCAAGTTCCTATGCCAATGTAATGTATGTGCTACTTTGTTACATGACAGATGTGTCTGACTGGTGATGTTGAGGGATTTTATGAAGATGACGAAGTATCAGAGAAGAAGTTCGCTTGGACTCTTATTATGGAACACAACCACAAGTTTCTCTCTTCCCCTCTGTCTCTCTCTCCCCCTGTGTCGCTCCCCTCCTCTGTCTCTCTCCCCCTCTGTCTCTCTCCCCCTTCTCTCTCTCCCCTTTTGTCTCTCTCCCCCTGTTTCTCTCTTCCCCTCTGTCGCTCTCCTCCCCTGTCTCTCTCCACCATCTCTCTCCCCCTCTCCCTCTCTCTGTCTCTCTCTCTCTCCCTCGCTCACCCTCGCTCTCCCTCACTCTCCCTCTCTCCTTGTCTCCTTTCTCTGTGTCACTCTCTCCCCCTCTTTTCCTGTCTCTGTGGCTGATGTCTGTCTTGAGAGACTGTGTCATCTACTGTTCCTTGTTGTGAGTGCTCAACTGATGTTTATTTGCTTGTTGTAGAATGTGCGTCTGACTGCTCCAAGTGTTCTGTGGCGAACGAGTGTGACAGCGACTCTTGCAACTCACCCTTAGTCTATGACAGTACTACAAAGACATGTACTGTATTCTACTGTGTTTGATATTAATACACATTCAAGTTCAACATTGGTTATTTGAAGTTCGCTTGGACTCTTATTATGGGACACAACCACAAGAAGAAGAAGTGTGGAAGCTTCCAGTCAATGGGTATGACAGATTATACACACACACTCACACAGAGAAGACAGTTTCCGAGAGTATACATGTATAAATTATGTTTGTTGTGACATAAATTTGAAACAGTGTTTCGTGCTAATGCAATATACTTCTCAACCTTTTAAAGTTTGCGGCACACATTATAGCACACCGAGTCACGTATGTGTTTCAAAATGTCCGTCATGGTGTCGGATGGAATTGACAAATTCATGGGCTTTTACCACTATTCTCACTCTTGATAAAGAGTGTTTGTTGGTTGGGATAGATAAGGCTAGAGGACCTCTTGTTATAACACCAGTAACCAGATATGAGAATGAACCTCCTTTATCCTGACAGCCATTTTAATAGTTTAATAATAATTTTATGAAACATTGCAAGATGTCCCACAGTTGGTCGGAACAACTCCTTTCTGGTATTATGTATATCTAATACAGGTACATGAGTCTGTTTCAAATAACTTAATAATCAGGGGGTAATCTCCCTCCTTTTTCAATATCATGAAGATTTAACAAGATTGCCAACAAGAAAATTAACTCTAGATGGCAGGTGGACAAGAAATCCTTTTGGCTTATCGAGATTCGAATACTTTTATCTACGTGTATACCACCCTTTTAAGGTATGTGTCAATTTTATTTTTAAACATTCATGCTACTAGCACCAACACAATCAGGAGATAATCTGTTCCATTCATTTACAATCTCAGATGTGGACATTTCAAACCAATAACGTACTATAACGTATGTTCACCCTCTTGATGTCATGTTTCATCAAAATATTACCTTAGACTATAAATGCATTTGAAATGAATATTTGGGGTGAAAGTCACTTCAGTCAAGGTAAAGGTCCAATTTGCTCATAAATTCCCAAAAACCTACATATCTGTTGATGATTTGATTGATCTTACTGTGTGAACAGGGGTATATTTTTATTATAATGTTGGAACCGATACTGAAAGACGAAATGGAGGTCATATAATGAAGGTCATGGTCAATAATAATAATAATACATAACTTCTTACGCGCCAATCTCCTCAGACAATCCGAGCTCAGTGGCGCACCAAAACCAAAGGATTGAGCATTCTCGTATTCGTGTGATAGGCGGAAGTCGTCAACAAATGGATGGATGTGCTAGGAAGCTACGGAGGATAGGCAATATTGAAAAGATAGGTTTTGAGGTGACGACGAAAAGTAAAAATATTTTCTGCTGATTTAACACTAACGGGAAGCGAATTCCATATAGTTGGCACGGCAACTGAAAAAGCGCGAGTTCCAGCCTCTGTCTTAACTCTAGGAACGGATAGCAACTTCGAACTAGACGTCCGAAGTTGTCTGGCTTGTCTAGCTGGTGTGAGCATTGAGTGTAAATAACTAGTTTGTTTGGATGAAAGGGCTTGGTTGGTGATTATGCAGATCTTAAACATAATGCGATATCGCATGGGGAGCCAATGCAGTGATTTTAGAAGTGGCATTGAGCGGGAGAATCGAGGAGATTGTGTGACTACCCTTGCTAAACAATTTTGGACGCATTGTAGTTTTGCAATATCCTTGATAGCAATATTATAAAGGAGGGAATTGCAATAATCTAATGTGCTGCTAACAACAGCTGTTGCGATAGTCTTTGCGACACAGAAAGCGACATATGTCGGCGAATGCGGCGAAGATCACGGATATGATAAAAACAGCAACGGCACGTTTGGGATATGTGTTATCTGAAATTGAAGTCGCAATCAAAGGTCACTCCTAGATTCCGTACTGATGCTGCTGGTGTGATATTTTGACTCAGGATGCATGTTGGAAAAAAGTCATTAAGTTTACCTCGCTGCATTGGAGTACCAATGATGAGGAATTCAGTTTTGTCTGCATTTAACTTTAATTTGCTATCGGTCATCCATGAAGAAACTTCTTGGAGACAATCGTTGAGTCGGTTTAGAGAGTGACTTGTATCGGGCGTGACCAAGGAAATGTAGATCTGTGTGTCATCTGCATAAAGGTGATGATCCAAGTTATGACTTTGGATTACAGAGCTGAATGGCGTAGTGTAGAGAGTGAAAAGCAAAGGCCCAAGAACGGAACCCTGGGGAATGCCACATGAAGTGGGGAGTGAGGTTGAAAAGTAATTATCTATATTTATACATTGATGTCTATTGGTTAGATATGAAGAAAACCAGGTCAGAGCTGTGCCAGATATGCCATACCACATTGATAAACGTTTGACAAGAGTGTTGTGATCAATGGTATCAAAGGCGGCAGACAGATCATTAATCAGGATAAATGCACACAAAATACGCAGAGAAAGATGAATCAGAAATTTCGGCACAGATGGCCTCAAAGCTGGAGTAATCAGGGTTTGAATGCAAATTAACTTTGAACTGTTTTGAGATGAGAAATCCAACACCACCACCTCGCCCAACTGAACGTGGGCGATGATGGAAGGTGAAACTGGAAGGAGAAATGTCAGCAATGCATGCAGCTGTGTCATGTGGTCTGAGCCAGGTCTCAGTGACTGCAAGGATGTCTATTGTCTTGGAAGTTAATAAAGTTTTGTCTCAAGATCAGTGTCATCATTTATTATAGAAACTTGTGATTGTGTACAACTGGGAATGTAACGCAGTTCATAGTAATGATATTATTCTAGAAATAGCAATGATATGTCAATTAGATACACAAATTCAATGATATTTTGTTTCAATCGTTATTGTGAACATATATCTGTAGTTCAGAATCGTTGCTTCAGTGGGTCGAAACGAAACCTACAATGAATGTACCTAAACAGTATCATCCATCATCCAATCAGGTCTTGCTAATGAGCACAATAAATTGCTCAATGCACTGCATGTGAACTGACTGAAGGACTATGGATCTGCAGTCAGTGAGATTATCGTCTCTCTAAGGCCAGGTGTACTGTTCCATGCAGTCCACTACACAAAAGTGGACAATAATGTTTCCTAAGTTGTTATGATGTTAGTGTAAGGGGGCGACAGGATAGGGTTATTTCTGCGAGACTTCTCGGGCCGAGGTGAAATGATCATTAAACATCCCTCTCTCACTCTCTCTCACTGTCACTCCCAATCTCTCTCTTTGTCTCTCTCTCTCTCCCCCTCTGTCTCTCTCCCCGGTGTCTCTCTCCCCCTCTGTCTCTCTCCCCTTTCTCTCTCTCCCTCCCTGTCTGTCTCCCCCTGTCTCTCTCTCCCCCAGTTTCTCTCTTCCCCTCTGTCTCTCTCTCCCCCTGTGTCGCTCCCCTCCTCTGTCTCTCTCCCCCTCTGTCTCTCTCCCCCTTCTCTCTCTCCCCTTTTGTCTCTCTCCCCCTGTTTCTCTCTTCCCCTCTGTCGCTCTCCTCCCCTGTCTCTCTCCACCATCTCTCTCCCCCTCTCCCTCTCTCTCTCCCTCGCTCTCCCTCGCTCTCCCTCGCTCTCCCTCACTCTCCCTCTCTCCTTGTCTCCTTTCTCTGTGTCACTCTCTCCCCCTCTTTTCCTGTCTCTGTGGCTGATGTCTGTCTTGAGAGACTGTGTCATCTACTGTTCCTTGTTGTGAGTGCTCAACTGATGTTTATTTGCTTGTTGTAGAATGTGCGTCTGACTGCTCCAAGTGTTCTGTGGCGAACGAGTGTGACAGCGACTCTTGCAACTCACCCTTAGTCTATGACAGTACTACAAAGACATGTACTGTATTCTACTGTGTTTGATATTAATACACATTCAAGTTCAACATTGGTTATTTGAAGTTCGCTTGGACTCTTATTATGGGACACAACCACAAGAAGAAGAAGTGTGGAAGCTTCCAGTCAATGGGTATGACAGATTATACACACACACACACACACACACACACACACACACACACACACACACACACACACACACACACACACACACACACACACACACACACACACACACACACACACACACTCACACAGAGAAGACAGTTTCCGAGAGTATACATGTATAAATTATGTTTGTTGTGACAGAAATTTGAAACAGTTTTTCGCGCTAATGCAAAATACTTCTCAACCTTTTAAAGTTGGCGGCACACATTATAGCTTGATCCTCACGGCACACTGAGTCATGTGTGTGTTTCAAAATGCCCGTTATGGTGTCGGATGGAATTGACAAATTCATGGTCTTATACCACTATTCTCAGTCTTGATAAAGAGTGTTTGTTGGTTGGGATAGATAGGGCTAGAGGACCTCTCATTATAAAACCAGTAACCAGATATCAGAATTAACCCCCTTTGTCCTGACAACTCTTAATAGTTTTGGTGTCGGATTCTGATGAAAATTAAGATTCCTACTTTGTTGCATTTGATTCATTATTTCATCAAAGTCACACAAGAGAATGCTGAAAACAGACTGTCATCAAGAATCAGAGAAGGTAACTAATATACCTGGCGTGACAATTAATATTTTTCAGATTAACCCCTTTTCCTCTGGGGTGTGAGTTGTTTTGGTGTCTGATGGAAATGGTGTTGGTGTCGGATGGAATCATCAGATATTGAACTATAAAACAGCATTTTCACCCCATAATCCACATGCTTCCTTGACAAATTTTGTAGAAAAGCTTTCATTTTTTGAATGATAAACTGTTACATGTATCATTTGATGAAATGTCCACCCGACACCGTAACCCATGTTATCCGAAGAAATCACAATTATAAGTCATAGATTCCCAGTAACACGTCAACATTTGATTTTGATATCATATAATAACTGCTATGAATGTGACTCTGGAACAAGTGAAATCATTGAACATTGAAAATTGAACATTGAAATGTCATCTACCGTAAATTCTGTATTTATAGCCGCGGCTTCAATTGCAATATTGCGTCACTGAAATCGGGAAGGTAATGTCAAAGTTGGGGTGCGGCTTTAAATACAGTATTTTTTCGACAAAAATTTATATCGGGTCGCTGGCTAGGTTGTTGGTAGTAGTGAACAGAACGGTATGGCAATGACGATGTAAATATCAAAGAAAAACGAAGTCGGCTGTATCAAACCAAAAATGTAAATGTCATGCAAAGGCTGTATCAGGGTACATAGGCCTACATGTACATGTGGTATATTTTCAACAAACTCTGGTTTGACTTTGCTCAAAAACTATGGATACAATGCTTAACAATGAAGTTTCTCATTGCTTCACCGTGCTTCATAAGTAGTAATGTCGAGAAGCTGACCTCACACAGGTATGTTGTCATAAATCATAGCAACACATCAATGGTACGATCAGCGACGGATTGATACTCATTTTTCACATGGACCCAACATATGTCATGGGGCACATCAAAGAACTTAAGTATGAAGCATGAGGGTGCGATTGCTCCTGAAGTCTATCATTTCCTCTCAAACGTTTATAGGAAGCTCCCCAGCGGAAACCTCTTCAGATGACGCGAAAGGATCACAAACCCAGTCATACTGTTCAGTGCCAGTCTACTGGAAATAATGCTGAATTGTTTTGCAAAGTATAACTATGTTCTGCTATGATATTCAGTAGTTTCTGTTCAGGATGTGTGTTATTCACCTCTTTAAACACCTCCAGTGAGCAATATCCTAGTGCTTAGTACACCAATAATAAATTTAATAAAATCATGTGGGAATAATGATGGATGCGGGTGAACTAATGAAAACAAACACACATCTCTGGCCATCTTCTTTTCCTCTCAAGATACACATAATAGAACGCTGACATCAAGATTATAAAATGGTGAAATTTACAACAGTGTCTATGAATGTAGCTTAATATTAAGACAATAACATTTTTACTTTTTATTTTAATTACCAGAGATGTCGCGACACACTTGGGAGGTTGAGGGGGCACGCTGTCAACAGTGTGCCGCACACCGGTTGAGAAGCACTAATGTAGAGCACAGGTTGCAAATGTGAATCACATTTTACTTTTACATAAGTTGTTAAACACTAAATTTAAGAATTTAGCTTGTGTTTTGTTGGATTATATAAAAACAAATTTGAGAAAGTTTTTTGAAAATGAGAAACTTTAATACTCAGTTCTTTTTCTGTTGGAATTTAGCGAATTTTTTAGCAGTCTATCAGGTAGATGTTGCAGTCACACACTTCTACATGTAGTATTTTATACCCTTTTATGCATATGCCTTTTTTTACCTGTATCTAATAGAAAGGAGAAATAAAATACTTTGATATACTTTTGAAATGTAGAAAACATTAGTACTCTGTCTTTTTTATGTGTACAATTAAACTTTTATTTTTATTTTCAGGCCTTTCGTCTGGAGTTTTCAGTCTTCCGAAAAGGATACAAGATACCAACCCTCATTCAGAAGAAGTTTGGTACCGTGGTTGTAGAAGAACTTCAAGCCTTACTCTGGCAGAATAAAACTGGCAGAAAATATTTCTTTTAGATCATAGCAACCATGGCATGATTTATTCTTGTTATTTACAGTTGTTATAATTTAAACATCTATAGATCTGTTATCACTGTACATGTTTACTTGTCTTGATCTATTTATCTATGCATTGATCAATTTGAAGTATTTATGTTTGTCAAACAATAATTGTTCATAGTTTATATTATTTTTAGATTTTATGAAACATTGCAAGATGTCCCACCAGAACAATAATTTGGATGTTGTACTATACAATATATTTATTATTAAAATAGGACATCATAGTTTTTGAAAATGTAAATATTTTGTTTGAAGTTTCATACTTGATCTACTGTTGACAATGTTTGGATCAGCAGTAGAATTGTAGATTATAGGAAATGTATATATTACATTTGATTTACACATTGTCACGTGTTACAACGCTTCAGACAATTCCTCCCATAATGGATGTTATGGATGTGCTTGCTATGGCGAGGAATGGAAACGGCAAGATGGCTGCGTTCCCTATCCCGGAGCGACTGCGTACACACGTGCCCTCTGGTGTGCATTTGTTGATTATGTCACCATTGCAAGAACTAGCCCTGCAGACACTCAAGTTCACAAAGGAGGTAGGTCGTCATTGATAGCGGAAATAATAGTAAGACATATTGTATGACTGCCTTCCTGCGTGCTGTGTGAAGTGATAGATCAATCAGCACATGAGTCCCGCCCCCTTTCTTCCCCAGTTTGTCACGACAAATAGATTTGACACAATTTAATTCTGAACTGAGAACAAACAGTTATATTTTGTCACGAATAGAAGAATACGCCAACGAAGTGATTGCCATGATAGAGTCTGTCACGGATAAACGAACAAACCAACGGAATAATGGACAGTAGAGTGTCTAGTAATGGCAACAAGATACCAGTCAGTAATTGATGGTCCCTGATCACCAAATTAGGAATACGATATTTTACTGACGCATGTCACATCGATAGTTATAGGGCAGGCCACCAGCACAACTCATATGTGTCCATATCCCACAGTGTACACATTTCACCATGGTTTATTTTCGCTGTTCGGTACACAGTACCAAGACTCGTTGTCACATTGACCGCTTTTATCGTTTTGGCTGGCAGGAGAAAGCTGCCGGGTTTTTATATCTTAATTGGATCTGTTGTCTTTCTATTTATTTTGCCAACTGTTGATTTATGCATACTTTTGTGCCTTTTGACTTTTGTTGTTAAAGTTTTTTATAGGGACTGGAGGTTATGATTTCCGACTTGGTGGTTCTTCTCTTGACCATAGAAATCGCTGGTTTTGGGATGGGAGACAGCATTGCAGGAGTGATGACCTTTCAACGCAGCTCTGGTTGATCAGTCAGCTGCCCCGTGATTAGGACTAATGCTTCATAATGACCAGCATCTTCACTCAAATTTATGTATTTGACCATAATTGCACTCCTGAAATTCCGTCATAAATTCAAGTACACTCTCTCCAACGCAGTCATGCACTGGTCGTTGTAGACAGCGTGCCGTTGCAACGATCTCTATATCCCCAATCATTTCACTGGGATTCGCCATCGATGCGATTCTGTCCTCGATAGAGGCGTAACACAGTCTCTGAGGTAGATCTGCGTTCACCATCCTCTCATCAATGTTTTCATAAAGGCCACAGTTGTCTAGTATATGTGCAATCATGTTGGATCGTAGCGCATCAGCGGAAGTCATTTCTCGTATTCTCATTCGCAGGTCATTTAAATTGCCATCGTTGTCTCTTTCTGCATACTGCATATCGAGATCTTGACAAATAACAACGGCTCGGAAGAAACAACGTCCATCTGCACTGGTTGCGACACACCAGAAACCACTATGTCTGCTGCTTTTGGATGGGCATGGATCATTGGACTGTTGCTCGCTCGTGGACAGGTTTTGGTTGTTGGATTGTTGCTCGCTTGTAGACGGGCTTGGGTCATTAGAGTGTTGTTGCTCATTTGCGAACAGGCTGGGTTTGTTAGACTGTTGATCGCTCATTGATGGGGCATGGGTTGGTTGTGACATGCCTGAAACTATTCTGCCTGGTGCTTGTGGATGACCTCAGCTCATTGAGCTGTTGCTTGTTTGTGGGCGGACATGGATCATTGGACTGTCGGTTGCACGTGGACAGGCTTCGGTTGTTGGACTGTTGCTCGCTCGCGGAGGAGTTTGTTGTATTTGACGAGTTGTCATTCTGAATAGTGCCATCTCTGGCAGAATTCGATGGAACATCTATACCAGTTTCAGAGTAGGACAACTTGAACCTTCCAGCCGCGGCGAAATCTGCATCAGTCCATATGTTCCGATAACAAGGCCAAATGCTTGTGCACTTGAAACCATTGGCAGCAGTTGTCATGGAAGCAGAGCGTACGTATGCCCTTCCGAAGATACGGCAGACTGAGGAGATGGTGACTGTAGTTTGTTTGGTCCTCAGCCAAGTGTCACATTCCTCATTGTAATATGTCATCACAGGTTTATAGAAAACCCGATCAAGGGGTTGGAGACGGTGCGTTGTGTGTGGAGGAAGATATAATATGACGACTCCATGGTCCCGGGCGTGTGTGACGAATGACCGTCAAGAATCAACAGAACATGTTTGTCTTTGGTGCAGCCAACATGACATACAAAGTGCTTCAGCCAGACAACGAAGAGTTCCTTGTTCATCCAGCCTGATTCATTATTCACTTTGACGCTTCCAGTGATTCTATAATGCGTTTACGCCTGAAATTATCATTGGTGGAACATAGTTGCCCCTGCACTCATGGTACACACCACTGTTGTAGTAAAGCCTCTCTCACCACTAGTAAGAGATCCGATTTGCTTTTTCCCTATTTTCCCAAGGACCCGGCCAGGCTTCTGCACAGTTGTTATACCCGATTGATCCACGTTAAAGATGTTTGTAGCATTGAATCAGCACGTGTCAACCAAAGTTTCTAGTTTATCGTAGAACTCATGCAAACTCTCACGATTGAACCCTTTGGCTCTCGTAATAGAAGTTGCCTCGGCTTGACGGAGGGAGAGTTCAGGGTGTCTCCTCATAAAATCACGGTACCAATGTCTGCTAGCTGCTTGTTTTTCAGTGCAATGCCTTATCCCACTCGCTTCAGCCAACTGATATGCCATATCCATCAAATCTTTCCTGGTCATACCAATCAGCATATTCTCCAGTTCTAAACATGCTCCACCAGCATTTTCTCAAACTCTGGCGGCACAGGGCAAGGGCGACTAAAATACTTTCTTGGACCATTAGCGATTTTGTTTTTGTTGTTTAGGTGCCGCTTCAGGGTAGCTTTCGGAATCCCATAGGTCCTGCTAGTTGCGTTGAGGCCGGCGTCTCCATTTCTGAATGACATGACCGCTCTATCCAGTTCCTCTTGTGTCCACTTTCCGTATTTGCCTCTGGAAAATATAATTTGTAGCCTCAATCAATCAAACAGATGCGACATTCCCAAGTATTTCCTTGATATAATATAATAATAATGGTATTCTGTATCTAAAACTAAATAAACCCGTGTTTTAGTTTTGGTCGTTCTGGCAGGAGGGGCTAGTTGAATACGGGATGTTTTTGCCCAAATGAGTGTGATCGACTTATGATGCTTGCTGCGGGTTTAGTATACGTGCCACATATGCAAACCTATACATTTTACAAAGCACATCAACTTACCAATCAAATGTTGGTATATGTGGTGAGATTTCGCTAACAAAAAATTAAAATGTTGCAACGGTAATGCAATTATTGACCATTGATAACAAAATAAGAGGCAGTGTCACATTCTTGCTTGTCTGTGAAAATAATAGTCATGTCTATCAAACTTTAAGCAACGTGTGGTGATTGTATTATCAATAAAATAATGAGGTGTTTTGAAATAACAAATATTATTAGTTTTTTAGTTTCCCGCATATTCCAGCAAAACTGTCCAACAAAGAAAATAATATACCCCGTGTTTAAAAATGTAGGCCTCCCCTCTTACTCAACAAAGCCCCGAGCCATAAGTAGGAGTCTAATATACACATGCAGAAACTTCAATATGACACATTTTCATATATCATGTGTGTTGGGATGGTACGTATAGTGGACCACGGGTGTCTTATATTGGACCAGTGGTCCAACATAGGACACCCCGACTGGTCCAATACCGGTCGAAGGCATAATTAACTTCTTCGATGTGATTCTCGGAAACTGTACAATTTTCCGTCTTCATTCCTCTCATGCACGCTATATAGACCGTCGTGTACAATCTACTATGTAACAGGCTTTGCATCACGCCTTCAAAGTTGGTTAAAACTCGATGCACACCACTCTCAATGGTATTACTTCGTTTGTACTAAATTTTATTGCAATGAACAGTCGTCTTCTACAAATATTGCAAATAATAAAGTTGTTCGAGCAACATTTATTTAAAAGAACACATATGGTAATCATAATCTTCATTATCAACTTAAAAATTGCAATTGTAATTGCGATGTATTTGTTTTAATTTGTACTATGTCTAATTTACCAAGACAAATGCACGCCTACATTTTCGACTTGTTTTGTTGGTAATTACCATAACAAACACATATAATAGTTTCTAACGGCAATTTGCCCTTCGCTGCGTCACAGCTAACCGGGAAGTTACGTTTGTACGCAGTAGCAGTGAAATGTTCTAGAATCTAGAAAAAGTTGGTGTGTCCAATAATAGTAACATTTATGGTGAATAAAAGAATAACGCTAGGTTTATAATATCCAGTTTTGAACAATCGTAGCGGTGTGCGGCGGTCAGTCGTAGGCCAGTCACAAGCTTATGTAGAGCGCAGTCGCGCAGCGTTAAGAGCTCCGGACTCTCAACTGAGAGAACGTGAGTTCGAATCCAGTGCGGCGGTGTCGAACCTTGGGCAAGTTCGTTTACTCTACATTGCTTCAGTTCACCCAGCTGTATGAATAGACAGTGGTAGACAGTGGTGGATATTTGGCGATAGACAGTGGTGGATATTTGTGTACGAATAGTCTTCGCGCATTAATTGCAGCGTGGCTGAATTCTTCCCAGAGAAGTAAAGTGTAAAGCGCTTTGAGCAGTCCTGAGGACTGGATACTGCGCTGTATAAGAACTTACCTTTACCTACATTTACGATCATACGCGATTTGGCTACGACCGTCGAGATGCGTCGCAGCGTAGACAATCGGGCGGTGAGCGGCTAGCTACATTACATTTGTTGCCGCGCCGACACATGAAAGATAAAAGATTTGTGAATTTTACCAGAGTACCGACGCTTAGCTACTCGTGCCGTTAGTTATGTTTCTAATATTTTTGTCGATGCGTATGCAAGATATTACGGCATATTGTGGTTCCTAATTGCAAACAAATATGATCTACACAACAAATAATATTGTATTGATAACGTGTAGCGAATAATTTGAGTATTTGTTTACTGTTAAAAGTGGATCTCCCATCGCGATAAAATAGACTGATCCACACACCGTTAGCAATGGGCGCTATTGTACAAGTCGATATTTGATGTGAGAGGCACGCGATGCCCGTCGTTAACTGATATTTTGCTAAACATTCTTTGTGCTATTTTCGCTGTTTGTTATCTCACTTTACATGATCGAATATGTTTTATGAATACTGTAACATGTATGTGTTACGTTAAAAACGATTAAGGAATCACGAAATATTTAGTAAATAACAGGAATGTCGGCAAACGGTGCTGCTATGCCCATGTCCGACCGGCGATAATAATTATGTTGGCATGTCGTTGCTATTTAGACCGACTTTCAAATTGCACATACGATCTATGGATACGCATGGGAAATCGTATTTACTAAATAATATATATTTTTTACTCTACTTTGGAAATAACGTACATATTTACGTTATATATCAAATTAAAGCAAATATAATATCATATAATAAAGTAATGTCGATTGTAGAATGCACGGCGGGCCGAGATCGACGACATTTAGTTATAACTTTCATAAGAACGTAGGCTGGTTGTTCCTTTTGTTATACGACCAAATCATTTTGAAATGTACATTAATATATTTTAAAACGAATATCCAAATTTACAAAATTACAAAGAAACAGTGGCTGTGTTAAATATGCGACTACATATTTTCCCTGACTCAAGGTGATCAGGGAAAGGAAACCCAGTCACAAAAAGTCAGATAAAAACCAAACAACACAATACAGCTCAATGAAACTGGTTTTAATGCCTACATATAAAATGTATCTTCCAAGTGTTCATATATTTATTTGCCTGAGTTGTATTTTTAAAGTTTGTGTTTGTCTCCTGCCAGGTGCTAAACTGCTAAAACCTCATTTTGAAAACATGATATGTCTAAAACTATCATTCATATCCATCTTATTTTTGCGTACTAAATGGACCTTGGACAGTTATAATATTATGAGATTCAAGATATTAATTAAAAACTGGTATTAGGTCAAAAATGGCTTTTTATAACAAAATACTTGCCCGATCCCATATTAGAAGCAAAATAGGTGAGTTAGATGTTTGCCGGAATGCCTTCAATGTTACTGTTGATCGCACATAGTTCATAAAATATTCCACATCCGTTGGTCTGCCACTGGACAATAGTTCTGCTCTATCGTTTTCTTTATCATCGTCACATTGACAAGTTTGGAGTCACATGCTGGTCGTAAAAGACACGTGCACACTCTAATATACAATTAAGATGCTGCTGCGAGCCACTGCGCTCGTTTCTATGGTGAATCATGTGCGTGGGAACAGGGTGCAAAAGGGTAACTGCCCCTGGAATTTCGCTGAGGGCAGACATATTATGGTTCTGCCTCCCCCCGAATAAATCTGAGCGTGCATGTGGGTTTTTGGCGAGCATCAATGGGCAAATCGAAGTATTCTGGAATCCATAAGATGTTTTTTTTCGTGGCGATTGTCAATGAGGTGCAACTGGAGGTTTCTGATGAGCTTCAAAAATGTTGAAAGTCGCTGCGGCCCGCGAGAAATATTCCCACCGCCACCCCTCGTCTTCGATGTCAGCCGAGAGCCGAGGCAGCGGAGAAGGTTAAATTACCGCGGCGCGATGCAGAATAATAATTTTCAAGAACTATCCCCCCCCCCATCTTCCGCTGTCGAGACCCAGCGGAGCGGAATGGCGCTGAAGCTCCAGATTGTTTTTTACTTACATTAATTGTTTAGCATAATGCGTTCACAATATGTGTTCACCGCCAAACTTATATATATATATATATATATATATATATATATATATATATATATATATATAGAACACCACACCACCTGCAGATGAGCAATTCTGTGTGTTCAAAGTAGTGCCATCTCTTACAACATTACCAAGGGGGGCCAAGGGGGCCAAGCCGCCCCCCCAATCCCGGAAAATTAGGAGGGTATAGGAGACTGAAGACATATAACTGGTTACCTGGTTTATAGAGTGACAAGGTACAGAGGTTATAGGGGTGCCTGTGTGTGACTTCCACGTCTTTGGCAAAGACATTTGTCATCATTCAAATGGGATTGAGTTACCAAAAGTAGAGGAATCCCGTTACTTCTGCCGTAGGCGATAAGCATCCAGCAGGTTGCAGTCCAAGAGGTTACAGGGCAACGAATATGTCATCATTCACAATGTGTTTGATGGCTAATGCCTATTAATATATCAACACAAGGATGCAAAATGATAGTTGCCCGGCAAGATGATTAGTTACTAGACTAAGATTAAGTTGCAACCTGCCAAAACGGCCAAAGCAATTTATGTAGTCGATTTTCCACTGAGTAGTCAGAACTTCGTATTGTGAATTAATAAATTTTAATAAGCGATAACGTTACACATGACAGGGACATTTTTGTGAAGCTCACTCGACGCCGCCAGAGCGGTGCGGATTTTTTGTGAAATATTGGTTGAACGCCAGCGACTCATCACACACACGCAAGCACGCACGCACACACACAAACACACACATATAATAATTATATACATACATACGTGTGTGTGTGTGTGTGTGTGTGTGTGTGTGCGTGTGTGTGCGTGCGTGCATGCGTGCGTGCGTGCGTGCGTGCGTGTGTCATATATCGCTACTCATTGCTTGCTTGAATACCAGATGGCCCGCTCCAATACAAAATCCTGCCTACGCCCCTGATGTAATATGAGGCCATAAAGAGAAGCAACACGAGGAAGACACGTGTGTCTGTGTACACGACCACTGTCCTCTTGAACGTGCTTGTCACTGTCATATGCATGTAATATGAGGCCATAAAGAGAAGCAACACGAGGAAGACACGATTGTCTGTGTACACGACCACTGTCCTGTTGAACGTGCTTGTCACTGTCACATGCATGTAATATGAGGCCATAAAGAGAAGCACCACGAGGAAGACACGTGTGTCTACGTACACGACCACTGTCCTGTTGAACGTGCTTGTCATTGTCACATGCATGTAATATGAGCCCATAAAGAGAAGCATCACGAGGGAGACACGTGTGTCTGTGTACACGTTCACTGTCCTCTTGAACGTGCTTGTCACTGTCACATGCATGTAATATGAGGCCATAAAGAGAAGCAACACGAGGAAGACACGTGTCTCTGTGTACACGACCACTGTCCTATTGAACGTGCTTGTCACTGTCACATGCATGTAATATGAGGCCATAAAGAGAAGCAACACGAAGAAGACACGTGTGTCTGTGTACACGACCACTGTCCTCTTGAACGTGCTTGTCACTGTCACATGCATGTAATATGAGGCCATAAAGAGAAGCAACACGAGGAAGACACGTGTGTCTATGTACACGACCACTGTCCTCTTGAACGTGCTTGTTACTGCCACATGCATGTAATATGAGGCCATAAAGAGAAGCAACACGAGGAAGACACGTGTGTCTATGTACACGACCACTGTCCTCTTGAACGTGCTTTAAATTCAAAGAGAAGCTATGAACAACAATTAGCTAGTAATATAAAACATGACAGCAAGAGTTTTTATGCGTATGTTCGAAGCAAACAGAAAGTTCAAGATAAGGTCGGTCCTCTAGAAGATAGTGCTGGAAATATGATATCAGAGGGATTCATAATGGCAGAAGATCTGAATGAGTACTTTAGTTCAGTGTTTACCAGGGAAGATATTAGTTCACTGCCAATACCAGAGGCTAAGTTCAAGGGGGCAGATTCAGACTATTTAGGACAATTAATTGTAACCCCGGAAATGGTAGCTAAGAAAATAAGGGCTATGAAGGAAAATAAATCACCTGGAGTGGATGGTATTCCACCCAAACTACTATTGGAAATTGTAGAACAAATTAGCATACCACTTGCAACAGTTTTCAACTTGTCATTAGAAGAGGGAGTGGTTCCTTTAGAATGGAAAGAAGCAAATATTATACCGTTATTCAAAAAAGGTTCGAGAAACAAGTCAGAGAACTATAGACCGGTGAGTTTAACATCAGTGATTTGTAAATTATTAGAAAGACTAATTAAAGATCACATGGTGGATTTTCTTGTTAAACAAAACTTGATAAACCCATCTCAACATGGTTTTTTTAAAGCGAGGTCATGCTTAACAAATATGTTATGTTTTTTGGAAGACATCACTAAGTGGGTAGATGAGGGAACACCAGTAGATATCGTCTACTTAGATTTTCAAAAAGCTTTTGACAAAGTACCACATCAAAGATTACTGCTTAAACTAAAGGCCCATGGCATAGGAAATGGTATAATAAACTGGATAGAACAATGGCTGATTGACAGAAGACAACGTGTAGTAGTTGATGGGGAGGCTTCAAACTGGAAATCGGTATTGAGTGGGGTACCACAGGGATCAGTATTAGGTCCTATATTATTCTTAATATACATCAACGATTTGGATGATGAAATAACAAGCAAGGTGTTGAAATTTGCGGATGATACAAAAGTGTTTAGAAGGATTAAAAGTGATGGAGATAGACAGCATTTACAAGATGATCTTGACAGGTTGATGAAATGGTCTGAAAAATGGCAAATGATGTTCAATTTTGGGAAATGTAAATGCCTCCACATAGGACATGGGAACGAAGAGGTAGAATATACAATGGGGGGTACTGTACTAAGTACTACTGTAAAAGAAAAGGACTTAGGGTTAACCGTTAGTGCTGATATGAAGATTTCAGAGCAGTGCGGAATTGCAGCTTCAAAGGGAAATCAAATCCTTGGATTAATTAGGCGAAACATAACGTATAAGGAAAAAGAGCTAATAATACCGCTGTACAAAACAATAGTTAGGCCTCATTTAGAATATTGTATTCAAGCGTGGAGGCCATATCGCAGGAAGGACATAGATATGCTAGAAAGAGTGCAGAGGAGAGCAACTAAAATGATACCAAATCTGAGGGATCTTAGTTATGAAATACGCCTAAAAAAATGCGGTTTAACAACACTAGAGACCAGGAGATTGAGAGGAGATCAGATAGAAGTGTTTAAAATATTGAAGGGTTATGAAAATATTGATAGAAATATGTTTTTCTCAGTTAAGAAAGATAGAAGGACTAGAGGACATGATCTTGCATTAGCAAAGGAGCAGAGTAGATTGGATATAAGAAAGTTTTCATTTTCACAAAGGACTGTAAATGAATGGAACAGATTACCTGCTGATTGTGTGGGTGCTAGTAGCGTGAATATGTTTAAAAATAAAATCGACACATACCTCAGACGGGCGGGATACACATAGATAAAAAGGTCGGACTCTCGAAAAGCCAAGGGCTTCCTTGTCCACCTGCTACCTAGAGTTAATTCTCTGGGTGGCAATCTTGTTAAATCTTGTTAAATCTTGTTAAAAGTCACTGTCACATGCAAGTAATATGAGGCCATAAAGAGAAGCAACACGAGGAAGACACGTGTGTCTATGTACACGACCACTGTCCTGTTGAACGGGCTTGTCACTGTCTCATGCATGTACTATGATGCGCGTGTCTGCTTCCTTATTTAAATGCAAAACATATCTAACAGTTGATTTTGCACATTTGTTGTTGTGAAATCCCCCACCCACGACGAGTTCACATCCATCGGGCAGGTGCTTACCGTGCTCCATCATGTAATGGATGAGACAGTGAGCCAGGCCAGCCTTGTTTTCATCTACGGACGTGTTTGACAAAGATGATGCGGAAAGATTATGCATGGAGAGCCTACATCTACAACAATTACTATATTATTTGCATGTCTGTTTGATTCGATGTTTATACGTAATATAAGTCTGTATAGGTATGATAAAATATTACATGCAATGGTTTTTCATTGGGATGGTGTTTACATCTACCCATTAACTAACTAAACGATTACTTGAGGCTGTTCTGAGTGATCTATCAAGCACACTGTGTTGACACTCAAACAGCTACCGTCTCATCAACAACTATGATTGTTTGTAGGCGTCTGTATCGTGCTGGAATGAACTTTCTTAAGTACGTTTCATCCCAGTTCAGCAGATTTGAGACGGCTGTCCGTGGACTGCTAGTAGCAGTAATGTCATCTCCTGGAACTACAGCACTTTCCTCTAGCCTTGATTAACCAAGCCCCGTGATGTGGCGCCACTATTTGTCGCACAAAAAAACTGCATCCAGAGACGTCTTGCTGTTGCAGTGAAGGAGGTTGGGTTGGTAGGTGTATAATTGGAAGTGTGTTGTGAGCCTCAGTGAGTTTCTGTGAAACTCACGGGGGTGTAATCATATATTTTGTTTAGTCTTAAGGCTTAACTTAAGGTGCAGGTGAGGGTTCCTCGATCTGAGCCGAACCAAATGCTGTAGTCGCAGAAAATGTGTTGTTGCTGCACCGCCGTAACTTCAGCTTCTCCACTGTCTCTGCTCGACTGGTGACATCGGATGACTGGGGATGGGGGTGAAGGGGAGTATGGGGCGGAGGGGGGGTGCTGTTGAAAATGTTTCGTCATTGCACAGCCGTAATTTCACCGTCTTCTCGTTGTCTCTTGCGCTGCCTCCTATAACTCGTCTCAACTGCTGGAATGGGAAGACGGGCAGGGGAGGTCTGTTGATTTTTTTTTGCCGCTACGCCATTTCGCTGTATCTTCATTTCAACTTTTCTTCAGTTTCTCCGCTTGCTTGCCTGGCTCAACTGTGACATCAGAAGATGGGGGTTGCTATTGAAATTGTTCACCGCCGCGTCAGCATAATTTCTGCTTATTTAACAAGATTGCCACGCAGATAATTAACTCTAGATGGCAGGTGGACAAGGAAGCCTTTTGGCTTATCGAGAGTTCAACCCTTTTTTATTTACAAGTATCCCGCCCTTCTGAGGTGTGTGTCGATTTTATTTTTTACATATTCATGGCATGACATGGAGCTGAGGGGTTGTGCTTGGCAGTAGCTCCCACGACAGCTGTCTTATTGTTACAAGTTTGACGTATTTCAATTCAAGGAACGTTTTTCATATTTCTCAGGTGCGTGTATAGAGGTACATACATTACTTCGGACGTTTACATTTTACTTGAAAATGATTACTGGTGCCGGACTGTTATTGTTTTTAATCGACATTCGTCTACGCTTGCCTTGAGAACCGGTTACAAACTTGTCAAGCAGAACGCTTTGGTCTATTCTTGGATAACACCGGACCACGGACAACTTTTGTGCAATCACCGATGATACTCAGTGTCGCAAGACGCACATCAGCATGCGTGTGTGTCAACATCAGTGGTGCGTTATTCTAGGACACATTTGTTGTCAACTGCCGCCCATGCGACCAGGTATATCAGATCTTCGGTGACCTGCTGTGTGAATCTTCTCTTTCACCAACTGTGCATCTCCAAGCGTTCGACTACGAAACGTAAACACCGTGGCGGTCGTAAAGTCGCAAAACAGATCGGGACAATAATTCACTACGCAAGAGTACCGACGTTGCCACAACCAAGCCGAAATGTACCAAATTTCATAACCTTACCATTATATAAACAGGTACAGCGCGATCAAGGCGTACGAGTATGCTACGTTAACGCACAATCGTGTCGGAACAAAACACTCGCCATCGCGGATCATATACTTGAAAACCATCTCGATATGATGACGATATGCGAAACGTGGTTGAAGCCTTCGAGCGACGCCAATGTGATTACATACATTGTACCATATGGATATTCCATCAAGCACACGCCGAAATCGTCTTACACAAATACCGTTACCGATGCCGATGCGTTTCGATCCTTTGAACACCTACGTCATCCACGAGAATCGTTGTTATTTACCGACCCCCGCCATCAGTGAAAAATGGCTTGTCAACAACTGTGTTTTTTTTAAGAATGTGACCGTTTCATCGACCAGTATGCCATAAAACCTGGACCTCTGATTATCATGGAAGATTTGAACTTTCATATTGACAACGCTGCAAATGTTGACGCACGGCGACTGACCAATTCTGTGAATGCCACAGGGATGGTGTTGCATGTTCGCGGGCCAACCCACAGGAAAGGACACACTTTGGATGTACTCATGACCCGCAGCAAGGACGAACACCTTGTTCGAAATGTTACCGTTACGGACATGAGCCTTTCTGACCACTTTGTGGTGAGTTTCAACATAGACATTGTTCAACATCGCACTCTTTTGATGAAAATCAAATATTGCAAGTTACGCAACAATAATGTAGTTTCTTTTCGACAAGACATTCCACTGTTCCGTTCGGATGATCTTGACTTGCTGAACGTAGAAGAACTGGTTGATCAATACGATCATAATGCAGGTCAGCTTAGTTTATTCGCACGCGTCCGTTGTTCTAGATAAATACAAGACTGGCTGCATCTCGCCATCAAGAAGGCTGGACTAAATCCAGAATCAATGCAAAATTATCGACCTGTATCGAAACTGACATTTCTTTCTAAAGTAATCGAGCGCGTTGTAGCAAAACAGCTGAACGTCCATATGCAAGAGAACAACTTGCACGACCAGTTTCAATCGGCATATCGACAAGATCACTCAACTGAAACGGCTCTGCTTAAAGTTCACAATGACAGTCTGTCTGCAGTAGACCGTGGCTGTGTTGTTGTGTTGGTTATGCTTGACTTGACCGCCGCTTTCGACACCATTGTCCACGGAATTCTATTGAGCAGACTCACTCACATATTCCGTGCCACTGGCGCTGCGCTTGAGTGGTTCAGATCTTACTTGTCCGGTCGGCATCAAGTCGTTCGTATTGGAAGTGTCAAATCCTCCCCAACTGCTGTGCCGTTTGGTGTACCGCAAGGCACCGACTCGGGCCATTGCTGATCACTGCATATATCACACCACTTGGCGACGTCGTCGAGAAATCCGGCTTGGATTATCAGATATATGCCGACGACACGCAACTTTATGTTTCGTTTTGTCCTGGTGGAGATGGCCAACTTGAACTCAATGGATCGTTTGTGCTGTTGCCTAGAAGAAATTGGTGAATGGTCTCGGACCAATTTACTGAAATTAAATGATCAGAAGACAGATGTCATGGTGTTTGGTACTAAACAGAAATTGTCACTACTAAAGGAGATTCGTATTTTTGACTCGACTTTGTCTTCGTCTTCAAGTGCGAGCAACCTGGGCGCTCTATTTTGTTCAATCCCTCAACATGACTAACCACATAAGTACCATTTGCCGAACAGCGTATATGCACCTCCACAACATCAGTCGTATGAGGCAATACCTCACAACATATGCGACTAAACCACTTGTGCTCGCTTTCGTCATATCTAGATTGGACTACAGGAACGCGTTACTGGCTGGACTACCACGAAACCACATTCACAAACACCAGCGAATCCAAAACATGGCAGCCAGAATCATCACGTCTAAAAGAACTACACTGGCTGCCAATCAAATGCCGAATGTTATGTATGTCTGTCTCTCTTCCTCTCCATCATTCTCCATCCCTCTCTCTCTCTTTCCCCTCTCTCCTCTCCTCTCTCTCTCCCCCTCGGTCTCTCTCCACCTCTGTCTCTCTTCCTCCCTATGCCTCCCTCTTCCTCTCTCTCCCTCGCTCTCCCTCTCTCTCCATCGCTCTCCCTCTCTCTCTCTCTCCATCGCTCTTCCTCTCTCTCTGCCTCGCTCTCCCTCTCTCCTTGTCTCCTTTCTCTTTGTCACTCTCTCCCCCTCTCCCTGTCTCTATGGCTGATGTCTGTCTTGAGAGACTGTCATCTACTGTTCCTTGTTGTGACTACTCAACTGATGTTTATTTGCTTGTTGTAGAATGTGCGGCTGACTGCTCCAAGTGTTTTGTGGCAAACGTGTGTGACAATGACTCTTGATTTGACTCCAAAATGGCCACTGTTCGGAGTAATGTTGTGCAATAACTCGAGAACCTAAAATGATAGAATCATAAATGAGACCACTTTTAGGCGTTTTCCGCAACAACTGTTTTTTTCTCCAGTTGTTACGGAGAACCAATTAAGATGTATTCAGTCTAGGAGTTGTTTGTTTTAAGTTTCATGCTTTGCATCTAGCTATTGATGTCTCTAATGCACCGTTCCATAGACTCGTGATTACAGTAAACTACAGTACGCCTGATGGTCATCAGCATACACATGCACCAGCTTACCTTGCTGATCAATGATATGAAAAATAGGGCTAAGATACTGTGTGAATTCCACAGGACCGAGGCATGATTCTTGCGGTACTCCCTGATCAAGTTTAAACTGGTCAGACACAGTACCATCAATAATAATAGATTTAATTTGAAGATAAGACGAAAACCAATTTAGAGCTGTGCCTGATAAACCAAAAGAAGAATTCACAATAATCAACCAAATCTTATGGTCCCCAATATGAAAAGTCAACAACAAGTAAATTAAAACCAGTTGTGTTCTGTTGGTCCATGTTTAAAAGAATGTCAGACTGGACCTTAACAAGTGCACGTTTCAGTATAATGTCCAGCTCTATACGCCGACTGACAAGGTGACAAGGAAATCCACATTCTGAATGAAAGCAAAGTTGGTCTACAACAGCCCGTTCTGATAATTTAGAGATATACTGGTGATTCGACACAGGGCGCAGACATGGGGTCAAATGCAAATGCATTTAAATGCATTTAAATGCAACTGATCCAGTGTTCGCATTTGCATTTGAAAATTTGGAGCCAAAACTAGTTGCATTTAAATACATTTTAAAAGTATTTGAAAAATCAAATACTTGTCAAATACTTATAGCATTTAATTACGTCAATGAAAACTGTTATCACAGCTGTACTTAATTAAATTGTTGCGTGGTCTAGGTAGTTGATACAGGTCACTCATGTTACTTATGTGATCACCGAGGCATGACATTCACTGAGAGACAAATGGCCTTCCTATGGCTCTTTTATTGGCTGACCAACTGCAGCATTTGCATGCTTTGATCATTAACTACTTGGGTCATTATCAGATGGATGATCAGTGTATCAGTTGGCCTGTGACAGGGTCAGGTTAGCAAGCATTTAATTAACAGTGGGTGGCTTATTCTAATTTTATTGGAAGACAGTGCATCAATGGGCACAGGAAATGGAAAACAGGATTAACCTGTCACAGGAGAAAATTTAATTTTGCATTTGACATAAACAAAATGTATTTGTATTTGAAATGTCAAAAGTATTTGCATTTGCATTTAAATACTTTTCAATGTATCTGACCACATGTCTGACTGTCTGTCAGGGCGATAGTTTGTTGGAATAGGATCCAGTCCTGCTTTTTTAAGCAGTGGATCTACAAGTGCAGTCTTCCATTCATGTGGGAATTCCCCAGCAGCAATGGAGCAATTGATGATGTGTGTAAGGAATGGCACCAATGCATCAATATACTATTTGACCAGTTTGGTTGGCATGGGGTCCAGAACATAGCTGGTTGTCTTAGATTTCATAACCAACTTGTGCACATCATCATCAGAGACTGCAGCAAATGTATCGAAATTATCACACACACACTTTCTCTGGTTTCTGATGATTTGACGGGAGGTTTTGCTAGGCAACATATCACGTGCTGGATAGGTTAATTGCAGCGTGTTCGGCCAGTATTGCCAAAGGGTTGACATTGGTTGTTATGTAGTATAATGTTCTTCACTTGTTGTGCTCATTATGTTATTATATAGGATTTGTCTAAATTTGATTTGTATTGTATGTATTGTAATGAGTTACAATAAATTTGATTTGATTTGGTTATGCTTCAGGAGGCATGCCTAACCTGGATGGCATGATATTTGGTCAGCACGAGACGATGCTAGAGGGTTGTGTCAGCAACCTGTATATCCAGGGCAAGGGACACCTGGACCTCACCACTGACGCTGTCGGGGTATGTCGTGGCGCCCTGACACCCGTCATTACTGCGGCCATCCAGTTGCTACAGTGTTCTTGTTTCTTTAAGTTTGGGGGCCAGTGTTACAGACAGTTTATTTGTTAAACAAAGTGTGTTATTTTGTCAGCTTTATTAGTTTTATTAACATAAATGTAACCGATTAAAATGATATATCTCGGCTGGTTGATACTTGATTTGAAACTTATTAACAGAATAAGAACTGGTTGATATTTCAAACAAAAGCACAGTTTTGTTGTCATCTTGCTGAAAAATGTTTGATAAAAAGATCTATTATATGACTGATGAAATTATTAAGTATTGGAAATCGTGACAAGTGGCAAACAAAATGTCATGAAAGTGGATGCCTATGCACCGCTGGAAGGGATATGTTAGAGGATTGGTTGGTTGGTTCTGCTTGGCCTGATGCTGTAATAAGACAAGCTGAAGAGTAGATATTGACTTAGGCATCAGAGCCAAGTCAACCCAAGAGAAACGTTCAATGTATTTTCAATGTTGCCAACAGAATCTAGACACTATAAACTTGTGTGTAGCTACAATGATACAAAATGTCTAGATCAGATCTATGCGAAACAGGAGGTTAACTAATGTCAGAGTGAATTGTACCATTAGCCTGTAAATGTGAATTCTTTGTAATTTTGCTTAATGTGTACACATTTTCTAGCAGTAAAATGTTGTCCCTGAATGGTGAAGGGCAAATTCATAAAGAAATGTTAATATGATGGCGAGATAAGGTAATTATGTGCAATCATATCACTAGATCATGCCAACAGAAGTGATGGTCTGATGCAAAGTATTTATTGAGGGCAAATGCCAAATTTGAGAAAAATACTAATTGAATATTTTTCCACACAGAAACAGAGTTGTAGGGGAAAAAAATCTTGTGATGTATTTTATTAGAATGTGCAACATTTCACATGTCCCGTGCCTGCTTTTGTAGTTTTGTAGAGTTGGATGAACCATGTGTGGTTTAACGATATATATGTTCAAAATACAGCATTGTTGCCTTATATTTTAAATGCCAGTACGTTATAATGAACATGTAAAAAAAACATTAAAGAAACGTTAGGTTTTCTTAGTAAATTATTTAAAGATTTATTAACATGCTCGTCTAGCAGTGGATATCTGACCTGGTGAATACTAGATGCTAATTAGTTCCAAGATGAGCACAGTTTATGGTGTGTAGATCTACATCTAGCTGGGTCACTCGATTCAAGTATGTATACTATCAATAGTAACTTGTGTATTATTTATTTTTATATTAAGAAACAATGTTTCCTCAAGAAGAGCATTATTTTGTTATTCCCTAACTTGAAATTGTTTGAAACATTTGACATTCAGTAACACTATCTCTTAAAACGTGTATTTAAAATAAATCTCAAGGTGGCAATAACCCCACAGATGTCACTGGCCACGTATTCTTGAATATAATACACCTTTATGGTAAACACATCAAGAACTGGCATTATGTTAATTAAGCAAAATGCAAGTTGATTTGTACTTAAATCTAAAGAAGTGAAAACAAAAAGACAAGTCACTCATTACCTCTGTTCATGGATTAAATTAAAGAGAATTGCCTGTTTTAATACACATGTTTGTCTGAAAATATTGTTGTCATACCAATTGCTAATGCATAATATTATACAGCATATGTGTACATGATTACAGATGTGTCAATACATTTTTTACAAAAATGTTAACTTGTTATGACAAGTGTTCATATGACAGTGAAACCCTGATAATCTAAAAACCATAACATCAGTACATAATATACCTGGTTAATTTGTTTTTAATCCATAATTTGCTGTGCTATTTCTAATAGTTGTTTAAGTGGAATTAACGTAATTTAGGTGGAGTTATTGTAAACGGCTGAAATTACTGAATGAATAAATGTGTGTGTGCACAACCAGTAATGTATGACTGTACAACAGCAGGGATCGAACCTGCCACACACAACATTGAAACACTTGTCACAAACAACACAGTCCAACAGTTTTTAAACAAACAAATCACATAGTATGTCTGCATTTACAACACAATACTCTTATAGCATTCAGTAACAAATACACTGTTTACATTGTTGCAAAAGTCATATGGTACATACACGTATCTGCAATTTCATAAACGAGTGTTAATGTTTCACAAAAGAAATAATATCGTATGTTTGTATAATTTGACAGAAAAATAATACAATCTATACTTGTTACGAATCTTTCTGAACAAACCTATAAACCCACTTTTTAAGTGTTAGGTTCCCAAGTGGATATATCCCAAGTAATCCCCTTGGGCAACACGACGAATCCACATGAATCCTTGTGAGGAAATTTAGTGTGACGATAGACACGTCACCAAAAGTGTGTATGCAGTGTGCCGAGTGTATTTGCAGAACACTATCAATTGCTTTACTACATGTATCATTATATTTATTAAATATTCACAAACATTAACATGTGTTGTTATTTTATTAGTTTGACAAAACTTGCATTTTATGTGTAAATAACAAATCGATACAGCTATGCTACGAATATAATAATGTTATAGATGTATCCACTTTCAAATGTATATTTCATGTCCACATATTACTATTCATTGATGACCGAGTCTCGACTGTTGAGATCTCGGTGTATTCACTAGTCATTACAAGGTCAAGGAGCTATGGTTTGGTTGTACCTTTACCTCTAGTGTACTCTGTAATATGTTGCACCAAATAACAGTTTCGATTTTTTTTAATTAATTTTAATTATTTATCTTCAGTACTTGCTGCTGTAGTTGAGATTATTTACTAATCAATCTACGGGTAGTTGAGATCTCCAAGTATAGCAGAACATGTGAAAAACATTTCTCACTTATTTTATCCAGCAATTTCTTAAGGTTTTCATTGTTCTCAGTGGTGCTATTAGGGCTTCTATAAAAAGCGCCCAAGAGTAGGGTATCCTTCCGTTTCAGTACCAAAATGCAAAACAGTGCTTCATTCAACTCAACATCAAACTGGTGTACTTAAAATGCCAAAAAATTTTGAATAAACAAGAACATCCCTCTGCCTTTGCCTTAACTCATGTTCACAGTTTCCATATAATGCAATTCCAAGTTGTATTCCTGCGTGGTAAGTCGTCTTTTAAAATGTGATGGAGTTGAGTGGGTTTTTTATTTTACCTTTTAGTCCAGTTAGTTCTTCTTTTGTCAGTACATCATCATTTGTAAACCATACAATTATTTCTTGTGTGCAGGCACTTACGAGTAAGAGTAAATATCACATTTTCAAATTGGCAGGAGGTAATCAGTCTAATACCACAAGGATCAGTGAGTGGCCTTCTTCTTTTTGTAATATTCAAACATTATTTACCTGATGTTATAAAGGTCTGTCATATTTTATTGTTTGCGGATAATCTGATGCTTTTTAGTCCTATTTATACCGAAGAGTACCGCACAAAACTACAATAAGATCTTATCTCTGTCGAACGCTGAACAGATACATCACTTTTGAAAATGTTATCCACATAAATGTATCCATATGAGAATTGGATCATTATTCAGAAGGATACAACCATACAACACTTACAAGTACGGACAATGTGAAAGTTATTCAAGTCACTTTCGATCCATCGCTTGCTTTTGAAGCATATATGTCAGAACAAAAATAATAAAGCCAATTAGATGATGGGGATAATCCGACGTACTTTCGTTCACATGGATAAAAAGTGGTTTTCTTTAAGTCCATTCTTAATGAAATATATTACAGCTCTTGAAAATGGTCGGCGCAGAGCAACCAAATTAATTCCTGGTTTCAAAGACCTTGAATAGAAAGAACGTTTACAGAGACTGATATTACCAACTCTATCATACGTTCGCCACACGGGAGATATGGTTGAAATGCATGATATACTAAGATCGAAATATGATCTAGCAGTCTTATCCAATGTTGTTGCTTTGGGAGCCAACGAAGCACATACGAAAAGGTACCACTTAAATATTTAAAGAAAGATGCCGATTAAATATTAGAAATAACTCATTTATATACAAAGGCACAGACGTCTCCCACAGTATGTGTTTGAGGTTTCACCGATGCAGTCGTTTGACACAAAATATATAAGTTATACCAAAACCACCTTATGGAAACTGAATACACTGCCCCACTCCTATCTTAGACTGTTCCAGACTCAGACGCATGCACACAGTCCGAGCATATGTCAAAAGCTAGAGTCGGCACGTAAGAGGCAGATGCAGTAACCCCTAGTCAAGCCAGAAGAGGACCTGGAAGAACCTGTAAGATGATATGCACTTTACTTTTCAGGTCTTGAAAATGGCCCAGCAACATTGAAGTTAATTTTTGAAAAACAAAAAGAGAGAATCCGGAAGTGGGAGACACTGGAGCCGTTACTGCCTATGATACAGAGCTAACTGCACCAATGATCGGCTCGGGACATCTCATTGGGAGCTCCTTACAACCCTACTCTGGAGAGTAGTGTCACAATCCTGATCTCTCACAGTTGACCCACTCCCTGTGGTAGCACTCTGCAAGGGAGGGTTAAATCGGGCCCTAACCCATCCCGGCGTTCCCATAACCGGTGTGGTCATCCATGCCACGTGATATAACCCTATATATTGAGCGCGTCAAGCTGCAATTAACATAGACATTTGACCTGCCTTATATAACCAGCCAAACACAGGCAGCCGGAATTGTGGTGTGTGAACTTCAACATTAATTAAACTTGCATATCTACACTTAATTAAAGTTATTTATTCGTTAGAATGGTATTAAAACGTCGGTCATATGTTATATTATATGATATGATGCAGTAAACGTATGTATACGCGGCATAAATAATATTACTAATCTATTGTAAGTATTCTGATGTATGCAATTTCATGGATAGTATTGGTTAACGACGATAGGGGGTGAATCCAATATGGCCGCACACAGTGGGGAAACTTCCAGAAATCAAATCATATTTATTGTCTATGTATTATACCAACAACTGTTGTTCAAGCATAATACACAGTGCGGTATTAATGGTGAATTAATAACGAAGAGAGATGGTGTTCGAACTTGTGTTTACTCCGCCGTGGTGCATAGCATTAAACAATGTTTAATTAGTGCATTAACTTTGTGTGCCTTAAGTGACGATACATTTGTTTCTAATAATTTGATCACTGCCAAATAATATAACTATAATCAGTCAAGCACAAGCGTGTGTGTATTTGCATTATGACTGGCAAGATGTTCTATAAACACATTACGCCAGAGCGTATGTACATGTATGTCTATATATGTGTCTACAAAATGGTACGATAAAAAAGTTAAGTTTAAACACAATAACCATGTTCATTTCTTTCGCGTGCGTGCCTGCCAGCGTGAATAGACTATCAACAATAACCAATTTTCGTGTTGTACCCAAAGGCAATATGTAGAACAGACTACAACTAATTGACGTTCTAAACAAATGAAGTCCCTACCTTCTTTCCCGTTTGAAGCCATCTTGCAATGGCTACCCCTTCACGCTCTCTTTTCCGGCATTTGTTTTCATATCCTATAGTGTGTTCCACTGTTGAAATCACCTGTTAAACGAAGCACCATATCAAGCGTCAAGCGAATATTGTTTGTTACATACATATAATGTGCGCTGGAA
>CAXEFP010000985.1:0-11100 GCA_963995525.1 Escarpia spicata | reverse complement strand
TTACTAGTATGTTGATGGCTTAGTGAATGTACATTATCTGTCCTTCTGTGAAACTTTGCTTTTAATAAATGAGCATTAGCAAGGCGTTTGTGAAACCGCCGAGTTAGTACATATTTATGGCTGCGAGATAACACCACCACGGTGGGCAGAGAACCACGATCGAGATCCGAAGTCATGCATTCGTTAAAAGAAACCACCGAGTCCCTCTGTTCTTACTCCGTGCTCCTTGATGATGAGAGGTGAATGTCCAGTATAATATTGTAGTACCACTCGGCCTGTTCTTTGTGCCCTTTGTTTCCCATCTGCGAGTTCTCTTTCCATCTGTCCTCTTCATTTCATCTTCATAAGTCCTCTTCACACAGTCCTCTTACATCGGCTGTAGTCTTCCGTTTCCTTCGCTTTCGTTCTTACCAAGTGAAAGACTTCAAATACCTCGGCTTCTAAGCTAATTCTCAACGTGGCATGCTGTGTAGAAAAGGCAAGTCTTGGACAGCAGTTATGCGCTGGACAACGTATGGCAATCGTCAATACACGGACACACAAAACTAAACACCATCAGGACCACCGTTGAATCGATATTCAGATGTGGTTGTGAACCATGGACGCTGACACAAATGCTCGAGAGAACGCTTGACAGTAAAAAAGTGTACAATTGAGGTTTAATTGTTGGTGAAAAATTGATTGTCTGATTCATTTCAAATTTAGCGTGTGGATAGAAGAAATATTGAAGGATATGGAGGTACAATATCTTCACACAAGGATCGTTTTCTAAGATTGAATGCTACATTGAACACGGGACCCAATTTATGAGCACATCTCTACAATGAAAGGGTATAGACATCTTCACCGAGTTGGAACAAAACAAAATGTAACGCTATCTGACAAGATAATGTTTTCTACAGAGCATATATATTATATTAAATTACAATACATATAATTTTGTATGATATCTAATTTGATATCTTTCCAAAATGCCTTATGTTGAATGCATTAATTTAAATTGATCTCACACGTCGTGTAATTATTGCTCTATCAAATCCAACTACACACACAAATAAAGTATTACATTGACGCTATTTTAATTGGAATCAACATATGATCTAGTATACATAATTGTAGACTGCCTGTTACTTACATCTACACTTTCAGTACTACTTACTTATTACTCATTACGCTGACGTTTAGGGCAGCAACGAAGTTCCTTCACGTCTTCCTGTCTCCGGTCATTCGCAGTAAAATGCCACAGCTGTGGTTCATTTTCCCTCAGTTTCGTCTCCACTGTTCTCCTCGTCGAGCATCCCCTTTCTCTGCAAAGCCCAGCCTGTTCTTCTCGTAGTGTTGCACCTACAGCCTCTGTAATCCGCTGCATGATGATCTTGCTTGGTACTTGGTATACAGCTGTATACACACACACATATATACATACATATATATATATATATACATACACATATATATATATATACATATATATATATATACATACATATATATACATATACCTGTATATATATATATACAGTAGTCCCCCTCTTATAAGGCCAACCCTTCAGCAAATCTAAAGTGGCCTCATAAGGCAGGTGGCCTCTGGTGAGGGGGAACCAGTGAAGGCAGTGAACATCATTTATACGGAAAATAACTGTTGATTTGTCATAGATAATCTAATTTGTAACACAAGTACGAATGCCAACTCAGCACGACGAGTGTGTATGGGAGGCCTACTTATTTGTTATAAACATCGACATCGTCTTTTGATTAAAACTACCAGTTTCGGCTGCCGATTGGCCGCTGCCGAGTTAGCCGGGTGGCCGCTAGTAAGGGATGGTGTGTATTAGACAACGCAAATGCAATGAAAATATGGCCGCGTAATCCGGGTGGCCGTCGGCGAGGGGGGCCTTATAAGAGGGGGACTACTGTATATATATATATATATATATATATATTACGGATTACGCGGCCATATACATATATATATATATATAATATATATTATACCAACGTAGTTCAACAGACAAGGCATAGCGGTGTTTCTGTATGAGGGTAGGTGAGTCTGTGAAGTTGCGCACGCTTAAGGTACTCGGAATGTTATCGTGTTGATGGTGAGCAGGACAACATAGTGGGTGCTAAGTGCATGCACTTGTTAACCAAACTGATAACAATAATGATCTTTCCACAGTGAAATGGCCGGTGACAGCACTGGTCTTCTGGTTATCTGGTTTACAAGAGCGACGCGTTACGGATATTACAAACAATATCTGTTTGCATATATATATTTGCTGATTCGTAGTTATTATATTTTGAATTATGGTTATTCGAATGGCATGTGAAAAAGTAACATGCATAAACCCATTTTTAAATATTACACACCACCGTGTGAGTGTAAAAGGCCTTTCTCATGTAACGTATTGTAAAATTATTAATAGTTTTGAGAGAGCAAAAATATAATCCGAACCTCATGCAAATGCATTTCTTGGTCAAATTGACTACGAACAACACGCTGTTCACAACTGTCTGTTATTGGGTAGCAGCAGGAAATCGATTAATATGCCAAATGAATTTCCTGGGATGAAAAAATATCCAACAGCCAAGTAAAACTGATAGATTGTTCATTGGGAAATGCACGAAATGTAGGAATAATCTCTGTAGCGGGTTTCTGCCACAATTTCCAAAGTCAACTTTGACGAAATCTACAGAAGTAACGGTTGTACTTAGTTAATAAGTTCTGTTTTAATTACAGTTATAATACATCTCAATTGCTATGGTAAAGTAGTATGTTTATTAAAAAAACCTTACAGAGATTACACCAATTTGTATCACTATTTGAACACATTGAAAAATGTAGCGTACACTGAAGTCCTTCATATTAATCTTGGGGCAATAATCTTCTTGGGCAATAGTTGCAAGGAAACAAATATGGATGGGACACTCCAATTTTGTCGTTTCTAGTCATTTAAATGTACATATCTCACAAGATATGGTTGCCATGTATAGCATACTCGAATGGTCTGATCGATTATCACAAGGGCTACTGAAAACGAAACGTTTTTCGAAACTACCAACAATACAGAAGACGATATATCACGGGGACCGAATATTTGTAAGAGGAATGGAACCCCAGTCCTGACGGTTCTAAAGAACACGCCACCCCGCAAGGATGTATTTGAAAAGAAGTATCAAAGGGGGCAATAGACCAATGCGCCCTGATATATGCTACTGCTGTCGCACCCACTTTAAGCAGTACATTCCACGACTGACTTGACAGCCCATTTCTTGTACACATATAGATGCAATGAATATTTGAAAATGTGAAATCAGTATTTGTGTTTTTGCAGCATCATATAACATTGAATGACCTTGACTTTGCACCACTGACCTTCACATAATATTTCAACGAAATTATATTATTGGATTCTATGATGTCGAATACATTAAAATCAAATTTTAAATCATGAATCTACCTTACTTAGAACCATAGTTATGAGCAATAATATTATTTTTGGCGGCCATTTTGTTTTTTTATGTTTATGGGGTGTTCCCGGGCTAGGATTTCTTAGACCTTTTTGTGGTGGTTCAAGACACCATTCTAGGTAAGAAACAGCCAAAATACCTTGTGTTGCAACTAGTTTGAGGTAAAATCGTATCTTTCCTGGACTATGCGACATTGGCCGAACGTGAAATAACGTCGTTATTCTTGACTCGATAACTTGCTTCGATCTTCGTGTTCGTAACTTTCAGAATCCCTAAATGTACCCTACCGCTTGGGCCAGTCCTGCAACAGTGTTATCACATCCGCAGCTAGAACACGCATTAAGTAGTGAAGGTAATGTTAGTCCTTCGTATCTGCAAGCGTCTGTAGGAACAAATAATCTTCGACCAGCAAGTGATTGATTAGTTTACAAAACTAAAGCATGAAAACCGATATTGGAGTGGAGTTCCTCTTTGGTTCGCATGCCTATTTGTGTTTGTAAATGCGTTCATTGTTTATTACTTGTGATTCAACATTAGTTTTACTATAACAAATTCACAGTTCATATTGAGTAAACGTCATCTGTACTTTTGGTATCTCTAGGCTAAGTAGGCCCATTTGCAATCAAACAACATTTTAATACACCGGTACATATTTTAGATGCAAATACTTTTCAATGTGTATGGTTGCATTGCCAATTCAGTTTGTTTAGAGAGGAAACATGTAAAATAGGTGTCGCCAAATTATGTTTTGCACCCGGGCGCCGAACATATTATTTTAACTAAAGAAAGTGCAATCGATGTCATGCCAACGGTCGGACTGCTAAATAATATATGTAGTCGCCAAAGCATAACAAAAGCATGCTGATGTTGGTGGCTAAGGCGGTAGCGTGTCGAGCAACTATTTTTTAGGGTCCTCGGTTCGACTCGGTTCAAATCCCGTAGGGTACTCAAAACTGTTATTTGTGTTCATTTAGTTTAAGATTCATTTTATTTGTATAATACTATTTCGGGCATTATTTTGTAATTTCATTTCGTTATCGAAAACATACACAACATATACACATTTTGAGGGATAGACGTGCTAATTGGCAGTGAGCAGTCAAAAGACGGTTCTGAGCCAAACTATCTTCCTGGCGAAGTCACGCAGCCAGGCGAAAGTCGGTTAAGCGAGACTAGTCACAAAACAACCAGTTCGTTAGACTTTGTTGTCGTCATGTCAAGAAGTGCCTCTGAGCACACATGGGTATATGGCATGGTGTGCGGCTCGGCGGCTTGTTGTTTCAGGCTGTATATGAAACTGCAATCGCGGAAATTAATATGTTTATATATCAATGTAACAATAATAATCGTATCTACAAATGTGTTGCTGTACGTATATAGGAATTGTGTTTTCTTTTCTAGTCATTGTGTTTTAAACATCGCAAATGCTCAACCTTCCATTACATCCGCGGCCGCAGATGTCCTGCAGGATTAAGCATTCACGATTTTCAAACGGAAAAACTCATTGTTATTTCAAGTACAGCCTGATATACCAATACTCAGAGTCACGCACCATGCTAACGTAACGTAACCAATGGTCGCTAGGTGTCACAACAAACTGAGCAGAATATGTGCAGAAAAACGCGACCAATTGGGGCATTGAAAGTGTGACGGAGAGGTTTAAAATATTGGAATAGCAGGGCACAATTTTTAGAGTATAATTATTTAATTCAGATTGAGAATAAAAAAGGTTCGTTTCGCTTAGTCGTACGGTCATTGGAAAGGACTTGAATCCATGTCCATTTGCTACAATTTTCAAAACATTGATAATGTCTTTCAAGTTGATCCAGTTCACTCAGCTATACGAATGAGTACCTGGTTGTAGGATGTGTGATTATGAAAGAATAATATTCGATCAGTAATTGCAAAGTGGCTGAAGTCGTCCTGGTCATGTAAAGAACAAGTATGCCAGGAGTGGAGTACACCTGCTTTCAGAGGTCTTTGACCAGATATTGCGCAGTGTAAGTTACACTTAGTTGTGCAGTCATGTTCTATGTTCGTTTTTTTTCCTGTGCGTGTTTAGAACATGACAATATTAATTGTGCTTAAGCTAGGTAAATAGTTAAATAAAGTTATATTGTATGCTGGTTTATATCAAATATATATTTATAAGCGCATGCAGACGCATTTATAAAGATAATTCGATCATTACCATTGTGCATAGCACGATAAATGGTTGTTTGAACAATGTTCTATCACATTTCCTTTGAGCTACACAGTTAGTCCGTCGTGCTGTTGCACACCCAACGCACTTAAAAGGTAATAGAAACGAGAGGCTTAATTGCAAAACATTAGATATATCATTAGCTCATAAATGATGGCAAGATGACCATCAACTTGGGCATTTTATACGGCGAGGTTTATATCGAGCGCTGGACAACGATAGGCTGCCACATGATAATAATGACCAAACGACTACTGTTGGCTTTTAAATAGCATCTACCATCTACATATATCTAGGATCAAACCTGGGTGGACAACCTTGTAAGCAAATTATTGGAAACATGCAAATGGTGCCCAATCAACGTTCCCATATATGCGAAAATGTGATTTTCGCGGTCATCATCAAGTATGGTATTTATACTTCACGTGATGAGTATACTGAAGTACTTACAATGTGTATGTGTACCAGTTACGCTATTGTCATTAATTCAGCCAAAATAATATTAAATCCATTTGGCCAGATATGAAACAGTGGTTCAAAATGCATTGAATTTGTGTTTTATTTTGTGATTTTCGATTGTAATTAAAATTTGTTTTTAATGAGTCCCATATGTCAAATTCGTACACCATTAGTTTCTGCCATATATCTACTACATCGAAACACAAAATGCATTAGTATCCACGACTATTAAAACAAAATGTAGCCGATTCCCTTCTCCTACCCCCAAATCACAAGCGTCAAGCGAAAAAAGGTTAGAACAATTCGTCGTTTTTAAATGTAACTATTTGATTTAAGTTAATATTTAACATACGAAATAGCATTACTTTACCCTGCATTAGCTAATGAAATTATATTTACATCTAGTAGATTAATAAGGCATCAAGACAATGTTGTCACCACTCGGTTATAGGTAGGGAATAAACAATTATTTCTCACTCGAAACCATAACACTAATGGTCGCTGCAGAGCAAACCACATATTTAACATAACAGTCGTTGTCTCTGTTCACATGTTTGAAGGTATGCTGCCCTTTCTTACCGATACCAGGCAGCACCAGCTAATGTAATAGGCAATGTTAATCACGGCGCATGATACGTTCCTGTTGCATCCTTTGGTACAGCCGCAGGATAATCTTTGTCATTTGCTGTGGGCAGATTGTGTGGATGCCACTCGAACATTCCTGAACCCACCAAGATTCTTCACACGGAGGGATGATGAGCTTGCGGACATGAGCACTCTTGTCTATCATAGTTGCCAAGGCCACATTTCTCGAAAGCAGAAGAGATGCATCTTCTGTTGGTGGTAACAAGTTCAATATAGTCAAGCCCAATTTGATGCTATCGCTTGTTCCATGTCTCACAAAGAAGCTCAGTAGTCCTGTTTTGTTGGCCGACACAAGAAAGAATACACGCAGGTCAGGAGCTTAATGTGTACTGCTCACTGACCTCAAACTGCCTTGCTGGTTCTTACCGAGTAAACCAGAGCTGCTACTCGATGACTTAAGGCTGTAGGCACCACACAGGTCCCAGCAGGTCCCAGCAGGTCCCAGCAGAAGTGTGTGATACATATACAAGCAGATATATGATTCTTCTTGTAGTCTTTTGTAATGGTTCCAAATGGTTGGCCTTTGTGGAATGACTAACTCAGAACAGCACAGCATGCAAAGACCACCACTGCCATCTTCCACTGCTCTACTGGTAGGTCAGGAACACTGACCTCTTTTGGTTCTTTTTCACAGTTGTAACAAGACTTGCCTTTGCATCTGCATAATTCTCCACTGAACAGTGACTAGGAAAACTGGCTGCATTGGTATTTGGCAATGACGTTGACAATATCGGCTTCGCCACTACCATCAATCACAAGTATCATGCGCAGGAGAGCAACAGCTTTGTCGCTTTTCTGCAGAGCATTAAGCTGGTCTTTGGTGTTCTTGGTAATCAAACTCTGTCTGTGAAATGTCTTTGGTCTGATGACGGTTGTTTTTTTTGGCCAACTGATATCGAATTAGACAATGCCTAGATATCAGTTCCTTCTATATTAGTATAATTGTATTAGAAAGAATTTGTAAAGAGCCATGTCTCCGGGTTAAAAACCTGCACAAAGGCGCTAACAATATAAACCAAATATATATATATATAAGCTAAATAAATAAGTCAATAAATAAATTAAGCAATACGTTAAATAATACGTTAAATCAATGAGTTAATTCAATAAAATAAATGAATTAAATACAATACTAAATTGACATGGTAAATTAGATATGCATAACATTAAGAAAACAAGCCAAATTTAGAACAAATTATAATTATTAACTTAGTTACAGACGCATAAATAGTCAACTTCATTTAACTGTCATTTCAGCTAGCAACATAGTGTTCTATACGCTATACGGAAGAGATGTGTCCTTGGCTATACCTTGAATGTTGCAACTGCGTTTGCGTCTCTGACAGCAAGAGGTAGATTGTTTCACAATGTCGGTCCTGCCACCGAGAATGACCGCCGACCATACCTGTCAAGGTAGTACCGAGGTACTGTCAATTGACCTTGACCGGCGGATGTCAAAGATCGGGTCAGTGAGTGCGGTTTCACCAGTGACGTAAAATACTCTTGATGAGGTGATCCTCCACATATTGCACTGCGCATTGTCTAGTTGATGCATTGATAAGACTGGTGAGTGTTGTCGTGAATTATTTTGTTACGTTGACTGCAATAACATTAAGGACCTTTTCTGTATCGCTTGCCAAACATCTGTTGCAATTTTGATTTCAATGACATTGAACGGTATGTGTCTGCAGGTTTGACTCCTAGCTCCAGGATAATTGTTCTGCACTGATATGATACTGACGTTACCAGTAAACCATGTACTTCTTTTGGAAGAGGGAAACGTCTAGCTGCTCCACTATACAATCCATCGCAACCGCGCATACAGTTGTATATGTTCTGAAGCACTGATCTACCAGTAGGAATTCGATTGGCTTTAAAATCTAATATATATAATTTGCTGCCACTACGGCCGTGTCATGTCATTGGCCAATCAATCTCAGGAAGCTGATCTTCCCTGTTTAATTTCTTGGTCATATCTACGATCGCCTGCAAATTTCTTTCTGTGGAAACTTTCAAAGTGGACTCCTTGTCCTTCAGCCATCTGTTGTTGCATATCACACTGGCAATATTTGCTTTAAATGTTGGTGTGCTATGTCTAGTAGGAATGAGTGATCTTGTGAATGACGTGCTGCACTCATGCTCTCACAAAGTTGAATACTCCTTCATTGATGTTTTTTCTCTGTGAGTTTACTATTTTCATTGAGGTACAAATTCCTACATTCTGCATGCGACTGTGCTTAGTTGTCTGCCATCTGTATTTCCACGACGGAGTCAGGCCGTATCCTTCTGAAAGTGTTGTCCTGTCTTGCCGCCATTGCCAACATTTGTTCTTGATATACACACTGTGTTGTCTTCTCATACTTTCTTCCCCGATAGTCTTGACAACATTTGTTCTTGACATATTACACACTGTGTTGTCTTCTCATACTTCCTTCTCCAATAGTCTTAGACAATAGACAACATCCCATAACGTTTATGCATTTGTTGGCATAATGCTTTACAGTGAGGCTGTCGAACAGATGTAACAATTTTGTGCAGTGGCGTTTTTTTGCGAAATGGTTTTTTCGTTTGTTATTAAACCCCAGACAACATGTCGGCTAGTAATTTTTTTGTACTCTAATGATGAAATAATTGCTAATTAGTGGGAATACTGATCTCTCGTGTGAATGTTCCTTCGAATTTGTGTAAAAAACAATATTGATGTTTTACTGAATTACAAACGCGGCGGCAATCAGCAACAGTGTACGTCAACTTGCCAGAACCTCGGTCTCATAGGCTAAGATTCTCCGAATTAAAATGAGTCTCTTAATATATACATACTGCTGGAATTACCTTTTGTAATGTTTGTGATTCGAACCTGTTCATTTTCGACCGTAAACAAACTGCCTAGAACCGGTATTACCGCTCCAAAAAAGGGCAAAATATTCAGTGGGAAAGTGTTATGGGTTATTTCATTGTGGTATTGGACGCGTGTTTGCAGGGACTAATGGCATATTTCCAGTAGCTTTTCTACAAAAAAAACAAGACATATATTTCTCTATGACATCTGACAAACGGTACCAATGCAGCAGAAAAACAGACAAATGTTGATAAAAGTGACAACCGAAAGTAAAGGTATTATTTTCTAAACTAGATTTAATTCCGTTTTCTGCTTCGTGGTGAGACATGTTAACGATACCTCATGCTAGTACCACATCGACGGCCTACAGTTAAAGCCAATTAATCGCGGTACGTTCATTACTAATTCAGATTGAGGATACGTGACAGAGACGCCTCATTGGTTATCTCGTTGGTCGATCGGTTTCTGCATCGTTCCATCTGTCCAGTCAGACACCGCCAGACTCTCCGAGCGGAGACGACGGGACAATAGCACCGAACGAGTTCGGCGCCACCAGAACCAGGCATCCGAATGCGATCTCTATAAATAATACAACCGCTTGTATAGTAGTAGTAATAGTGTCTTGTTATCGGATATAACAAACAAACGTTTTTCGCAGAGCCTAGAGTATATGCCGTGGCGAGAGTGCATGCACGCTCGGAAAAGTTCGACTAGCAAAGACGATGGCGCTGACTCACGTTATTGTCATCTGCACGGTTATTCTTACCGGTAAGTAGAGAATGTTACGTACTTTACACTGATGCATGCTTACTGTTGATGTCTCACACGCGTGATTCTCTTTTTCATTTCATGGTGTGTATTACCTGATATTGACACCAATTTAAAATGCACACAAGATTCAAGTACGAAGAACGTGGTGTTGGTGTTCCTTTAAAGATGACATGAACAAAACATTTCTATTTTTACCACGTAAATAACATACTAACATGATTCTGTCTAAACAGGTGTAATACCTTACAGGTTCCTTAGTTAATATATATACACGCAGTTTAATGAATAAAAATCAGCTATCTGACCGATTTCCGAATGAAATCCCGAATGAAATAGTGTGCCTGACTGACGCTTGGAAAAAGTACTGTGACGTAATATGTGTCATAGCCCAAATCTGCCTCACCACTGGAAACATGGAAGACACCGCATAATGATAAGATTCTTGTGATTCGGATTTGGAGAGTTGTGTGGCAAATGTGAGGACTTGTAGGACTGTTGCCGCATACAGCGATGAGCCATTGGCAATAGACGTCACCCAGGAAAGGCTATGACATGTATGATGATGACGACGATGTAAAAAGGAACAATTTGAGACTGTCGTTGTTGCCGGTGACAAACGACAATTTCAGATTCACGGACCGAACATCGAGTTTTATTGGATACGGACAATACATTCATGACATTATACAGAATCACACGGATTATTTTCAGTGTC
>CAXEFP010000984.1:0-45062 GCA_963995525.1 Escarpia spicata | reverse complement strand
AGTGAGAGAGTGAGAGAGAGAGAGAGAGAGGGGGGGAGAGAGAGTCGGGAGAGAGAGAGAGAGAGAGAGAGAGAGAGAGAGAGGCAGACAGGGAGAGAGACCGAGCCAGGAACTAAAACTTGCCAGGAACAGATACATTGTCAGAGGCAGAGGCAGAGGCAGAGGCAGAGGCAGAGGCAGAGGCAGAGGCAGAGGCAGAGGCAGAGGCAGAGGCAGAGGCAGAGGCAGAGGCAGAGGCAGAGGCAGAGGCAGAGGCAGAGGCAGAGGCAGAGGAAGAGGCAGAGGCAGAGGCAGAGGCAGTGGCAGAGGCAGAGGCAGAGGCAGAGGCAGAGGCAGAGGCAGAGGCAGAGGCAGAGGCAGAGGCAGAGGCAGAGGCAGAGGCAGAGGCAGAGGCAGAGGCAGAGGCAGAGGCAGAGGCAGAGGCAGAGGCAGAGACAGAGGCAGAGACAGAGGCAGATAAAAGAAGGCAAACATACAGGTGTGCAGACAGGCTGGCTGGCATGTACGCAGACAGGAGAGAGACACGAGATAGACAGACAGACAGACAGACACATACAGACAGACAGACAGACAGACAGACAGACAGACAGACAGCAGACAGACAGACTGACAGACTGACAGACAGACATTCAGACAGACAGACATCCAGGTAGATGGGCAGACTGTATACAAAAGAGAGACAGACAGGGGCAAAGACTGAGGCCGAGATAGGCACATAAACATACAGGCAGCAGACAAGCAGCATACAGACATATATACATCCAGGTAGATAGGCAGACAGGAGAGAAGAAATTCAGAGACGTAGAGACACAGTCAAGTGCAAAGACTGAGGCAGAGGTAGGCAGATAAACAAACAACCAGCAGACAAGCAGCAGATATACATACAGGCAGGCAGGCAGGCAGGCAGGCAGGCTGGCAGGCAGGCAGGCAGGCAGACAGGCAAGCAGGCAGGCAGGCAGGCAGGCAGGCAGGCAGGCAGCAGGCAGGCAGGCAGGCAGGCAAACAGACAAGACAGGCACACACAAAAAAAGACAGAGGGAAACAGTAAGATAAAAATACAGGTAGAGAAGGAGGCCGGCCGGGAAACATACAGACAGGCGTACTGACGTAATGCCTAACCGACTTATAGACTGACATTCTAACAGACAAACACAGAGAATGGAGGAGGGAGTGAGATTCGGGTAGAGAGGGAGAAAAAATATATAAATTATAGAGACAGATGTAGGAGCAGGGATATTTGCGACTACAACATCGCAACAGTGTAGTCAAGCAACCAACGCTACATCACTAAGTTGTGTCGGCTGTTCTAATATTAGACGTGGTAAACTACATGTAATAATCAGTCACCGTATAGATACTTGTCTAAACTTGTACAGACAAGAGTCGGATAAACTTGTTTTACCTAAGTACTTCTTTTGACTAGTAACTATCACATTATCTAAAGTCAAACGTATGCACACAACATACCTATACATCACAATAATTAGTTCAAATGCTTGAAAGATATGTAAGTCGTTTGTAAACACAATTTAACATTATGCGATAGAATGGTGCTACACTCGTTATACTATAGCTGGCATGCCCGAACTGACGGGTAATAAGGCAACAAGTTATGCATTATTGTAATAGTATCACTATTATGTATAACATATAAACATGAAAACATAACTCACCAGGCCGTGTATATTGATACTCGTAATACGGAGCCGAGAGAACTGTACGTATATCTTTGTGGACACGTCCATGATCCCTAGCAAACTGCGACTGGGTGTGGCTCAAGCTACCCTACCCCAGTCTGGCGATTTACATAACAATAGCCTATGCAACCGCTTGCACGAAACAATTCCGCCAGAGTTACATAATATATTATACTTGTAGTGTTTCAGATTCTTTGTGGGTCGTACATGTCAACCGGCGTAAAACACGAACGGATTATATACCCACGAACATTATTATTTGTAAGTTTACAACTTCATATTTACTCTTTTCCAAATATGTTTTTTTCCGTTTTATTATGCTCTAACATACAATTACAAATACATTTGTGAGCGCGCATACAATTACGCGTTATGCAACGAGGCCATCAAATATTGTGTTTCCTGTCCTGTAAACTGTTGAGGAGGAAAGCACAGTTACTTAATAAAATATCAAAGTTTATTGATACTTGATGCATTATAATATTGTGATATTTTGTATATATTCATAACATCGCGTGTGTGCGTGTAAACGAACTTGCCCAAGTTTCGACACCTCCGCACAGAATTCGAACCCGTGTTCTCTCAGTCGAGGGTTCGGAGCTCTTATCGCTGCGCTACTGTGCTCCATTAATGTCGTCTTCTTTATTTCGTCTTCTGTAGTTGTTTGGTCCATTCCCATAGTGTAGTATTGGGCATCTTGTCTTACTTCTTTAGATGTAGGGTTCTGCGCAGGTATTTGTTGATGAAAGTATTTTTTAGTTTGTTTTTATGTGTAATTCACCGTGTCTCCGAGCCATAAAGTAATACTGACTTGAGATTTGAGTTATATATCCTCAGTTTGGTGTTAAGCTTTATTTGTTTTGCCTTCCAGATGTTTCTCAAAATGACCTGTGCGTGCGTGGTGCGTGGTGCGTGGTGCGTGGTGCGTGGTGCGTGGTGCGTGGTGCGTGGTGCGTGGTGCGTGGTGCGTGGTGCGTGGTGCGTGGTGCGTGGTGCGTGGTGCGTGGTGCGTGGTGCGTGGTGCGTGGTGCGTGGCGCGTGGCGCGTGGCGCGTGGTGCGTGGTGCGTGGTGTATGCGGGTTTGCGTGTATGTATGTATTTTGTATGTGTGTTTGTGTGTGTGTGTGTGTGTGTGTGTGTGTGTGTGTGTGTGTGTGTGTGTGTGTGTGTGTGTGTGTGTGTGTGTGTGTGTGTGTGTGTGTGTGCGTGCGTGCGTGCGTACGTGCGTGCATACGTGCATGCGTGCGTGTGAGACAAGTAGGCATATGGTGTATTTCGAATGTATGTCGTTTTAGCTAACGTTGTGTTTTTAGTTAAGTATCTGTAGGCGTTATTGCTAGTACAATATATTTTGCCGACGAGATGCGTCATTGTTCTGGGGACAAAGGTGTTATTTATTTCTTAGAGATGGCCGTATTATAATTTAAAAAAAAAACCTGCCCACAATATCTTCCTAAGCGCATGCAACTATATTTGAGATAACGTATACATGAGTGTGCATGTGTATGGGTACTCGGTATTTTTAACATTTCCTCCTAGACGATTTGCATAGCAGACACCAAAAGTATGGATTCATGTTTTAAAACAACGTCAACATAACTGTAAGTAATCTATAGACTGTATTTAATAATGGACGCCTTTCTAACCGTATTTACGCAGACGCATAGGTCTAGGCGCAATACTTATGGAGAACACTTGACAGACGGAACTAACCATACGTAGGGCGAAACATACAAATAATGGTTAATTGTATTCACAACGAATAGGAAAATATTGTGACAAATAGAACATGGTCAGAATTGTATCAATGTTCAGTGATCAACTGAATATAAACAGAAGCATGGAAGCCAACACAATTACAAAGACACGGTCCTACCTTCCGAGTCGGTTGTTCGGGATCAGCAGTCAGAATTTTAATCCGGCAGCTGGGTGGCGTCGTAAAGGAGAATTTGGAAATTCAACGTTGATGCTCCAACGTGTATCCTTTCAGTCCGGTGATTATATCAATGCTGGGTGGTAGTGGTGAATCCTAGCTCTAGATGCAATTAAGTTTCTCCGCACTGCAAAGAAGAAAGACGCTGGATAATCCAAAGTGATATCGCCGGTGTTGGAGGTTCACTACATTCACAGCCCAGATACCATAACATTTCCGTCCTGGGCCTATGATAGAGAAGACAGCCTATAGCTTGGAATGCCAACCATGGGCCAATGTTGATAGGCCAGTGCTAGGCCAAGCATCGGAACTGCCATTGTTAGACCAACATTGGCCCGATTTTACCCCAATGTTGGCTGCCAACATTGGTCCAATATAGTAACATACATTGGGCCAATATTGGCCCGAGTTGGAAATGCTATCTGGGAAATCGCCAAGAACGAGAAACGACACGGCACCGCAACAATTAACTCTCCAAAAACTACCCAATGGGCACCACAAACAATTTCCTACACTACCCCGCCTCCGCCACCGTGGTAGTATCCGACACTACCCCCCTCCTTCAAACACGCAACAGGCGCGTCAATTGGCGGCGCCCCCCCCCCCCCAGTATTCATCAAGTTCTGACACCCGTAGGCTCCTTCATGTAGGCTATATGATTCAACTAATCCATTTCAATGGTACGAGAATAACAAATATATCTTTAAAGTGTATATGGAAACACCTTTAGTTATAAGTTTCGTCGATGCGGTGCGTTCTGTAAGGGATGTATTGATATTACAGTTTCTAGACGATCACACCTGACCACCCGGCTACTTATCATAATGTACGTTTCTGTTAGCGAAGTTGCGGTTAAGCAAAGTATGAAAATGATCGATGTTGTTCTTCGTGTATACATAGTCTACAATAAAGTCCGCCTGGTTTTGTAGTGTCCTTGCATTTCAAATTAAATTCGGAAATCGTCCTTCTTTTAAATATAAATTTCCAGTGAATCAACATCCCGAATCTGTGTCACTTTCTTGAACACCATTTTAAACATGTTTCACACATTATGCAACAGTGTAGTCAAGCAACCAACGCTACATCACTAAGTTGTGTCGGCTGTTCTAATATTAGACGTGGTAAACTACATGTAATAATCAGTCACCGTATAGATACTTGTCTAAACTTGTACAGACAAGAGTCGGATAAAAAGCGTGAGTGCGTGTATGCGTGTGAGCGTGCGTGCGTGCGTGCGTGCGCGCGTGCGCGCGTGCGCGCTTCCGCGCTTCTGTGTGCGGTGCGCGTGTACTACGCAAGATCCAAACGAATGGTTTTAGTCGTGCCAATCTAATCAATGTAAAATTATCAAAAAATATACAATTATGCGGGTGAACAAAAAATAAGTAGAAAGGTAAGTTCTTATATAGCGAAGCATCCAGTCCTCAGGACAGCTCAAAGCGCTTTACACTTTACTCCCTGGCAGATCTGTTTAATCGAACACCCTCTCGACTTCTCTTGGAAGAATTTAGCCACGTTGCAATTAATGTGGGAAGACTATTCGTACACAAATATCCACCACTGTCTATAGCCAGGTAATCATTCATACAGCTGAGTGAACTGAAGCAATGTAGAGTAAACGAATTTGCCCAAGCTACGTTCCAATGCTGTTGTTGCATCCCGCATCAGCATGCTGTTTCCTTGCATATGCTAGCTTTAGGCTCTACAAAGTGACGCCACATGCCGACAGCTGTCTATCCGGTCAACTTAGGCGGGGCTCAGTGGCGCCACATGGGTGATGATGACGGAATCACTGTTCACAACACAATACGAATTTATTGTCCAATAATAATAGGTACATCAGATAACTTTCTTCTGCTTGCTGAGCATAAAGAGAATACAAGGTATTGTTAGTAAACATAGTTAAACGTAGTGCATACAAGAAATAAGTTTATAATAGTAATACAAACGTGAGAGTAGTTAGTGCATAATTTTTTTATTTTAACGGTCGGCTTGCATATGGTGGTTTGTTAACTCAAACTTGTTAACTTGTTTAGGTGAATTATGGCATGGGGAACGAACCTGTTTTTGAACCTGTTTCTGTACATCTTGTTTGGTTGTTTACTTGCTTGTGTGTATGCACGCAAACGTGCGTGTGTGGGTGTATGTGTGTGCGCTCGCGCGTGTGTTTGTGTGATTCGTGTTTTTGTTTGTGCTTGTGTGTGTTTTTGTATGAACGTGCGTTCGTGTATGTACCCATGCGTGCGTGTATGTCTGATTGTGCGTTACCGTGTGCGTGTATGTGTGTATGTGTGTATGTGTGTATGTGTGTATGTGTGTATGTGTGTGTTTGTGTGGGTGGCTGGGTGCGTGCGTCCGTACGCGTGTGTATTTGTTTGAGTGTGTGTGTGTGTGTGAGTGTGTGTGTGTGTGTGTGTGTGTGTGTATGTGTGTGTGTGTGTGCGTGTGTGTGTTTGTTTGAGTGTATGTGTGTGTGTGTGTGCGTGAGTGTGTGCGTGAATGTGCGCGGGTGTCCCTGTGTGCGTGCGGCGTATACATTTAGCATAATATTATAATAAAATAACATTAAAATTAAACACACCAAAGGCGCGGGAACGGGGGGCAGCTGCCCCCTGGAATTTGTCCCGGAGGGGGGGTTCAGACGTAATTAATGTTCTGCCCCCTCCCCATTAAATGTGAGCGTGAATGTTTGTTCGTTACCCCAGAGACGCCAGTGACGCGACTCGGTGCTCCTGACGTTATTGCGAGCGTCCTGGTTCACTTCGGCAATTTTTAGAAAATCGCCTTTGTTTCGATTCTCGACGTTTTTGCCGTCGAACAGTTTTGCAGTCGAGCGGTATGCCGCCGTATGTGTTCCAGGCTCTTTTAATTCCAATTAGAGCGATTTTATTTTGCCGCTTACAATTGCCGTACGTCAAGGTTTGCCGTTGCCATCGGCATGTATATTAGGCCTTTTGTACTATATTTATACACCTTCTTTAAAAAACTGACACACTTATTATATATATATGCTCACTCGTTTCAACGGCTTCGACCGAACCACCGAAATGTCGATTGTGTTGTCTTTGGTTCGACTTGACATATCTTAAATTAGACCTACTATAATGATGGATGACTGGATGATCATTACGTCGAATATTCAAGTGCTTCATTCACATGGTCACGAATGCTCTGGCTTAAACTTTTATGTTGGGTGTGATGGGGCAAATTTAAACGCTTTCGTGACCATGTTGGTAGCACACACACATCGTATGCCCTACTCACATGCCCAGCATCGTATCGGATCAGACATAAATATGTAGTCAATTGGGTGGGGTTGCAGAATGTTACATCGAATGGGGGTAACATTTCCGTTATATTTATTATAATATTGATCCGATATCCAATCAAAGAAATCAAGTTGTCTTCTTTATAATGTGTAACAAATAAAAGATATGATGAGACTCGGCACATTTTAATTATGTCACAATCACACGCGATCACGCTGTTAGGTGTAGCTCTCAGTTGCCCAAGTGATCAGTACCCATCGTCACCGGTGACGATGGGACTGATCACTCATGACCCTTTTTTCTGGTCACGCCTTTTGTCAATAATCCGTCAAAAAACATGTTCATACCCGATTTATAGGTATACCGCATTGGCTAAAAGATCTTTTCAAACTGTCCGCGTGAGGTCAGTACTCTAGTAGCTCTGCGATGATGTTTTGCCGTTGACGCGATAATACAGACACCGTGTGGTGGCGCCACCGTTTGTTGAGTAAATTTCACGTCGAAATTCCTGCGAGGAATTGACCGCAAATAACACTGGATACCTGGAATAGTGTTTATTGACATCGGAAATCTGCTATGACTGTCAAGTAAGTAATACAATATACGTCAACCAGTTTAGAAACTACACGTGAAATGTAACTAATTAATGTAGTATTCGTGAAACAAAATCACACAACATGCTTATTAGAATAACAAGTTGACAAGCCACGGCCCACGGGGATCCGATGTGGCGGGCCCAGATTACGCTGTGTCCAGTTTCTCCGCCTACACTCGGCCCGCGACGGTAGCGGGCCCATAGCAGCCCTCTAAGTTATTTTGTTGTCTAGGGGCCAACTGGCTCCTATCTACATTTTTAGGAGCCAAATTAAAAAAGTATCAGCCAAGTAATTGTGTGCGTATATATGCAACTCTGTTTTCAGTACCAATTTAATCAAAATTAACCACAGATGTTCGTTTGAAATATAAATAAATTTAAAACATGTATGAATATGTGGCCAGATACTAACTTTATGCATTATAACATGGTACACTGGCAAAGTAATAACAGTCATGTAGAATCCCTGAAATTACCAATAATTAACAGTAAATATACCTGATGCATGTATACCCGTAGGTACACTGATTTTCTGTTTCAAAATTCTGTTTCAGAAAAATACAGTGTCAAATAATGCATTTTCCATGTCAAATGATGTTATTCCTGGTTAAGGTGGAAAAGAAGCCCATTTATGTTCAGAAAAGTTATATTTTATTTCAAAGTTAACTTTGAGAAATAATACATTCTGTCAAATATTTAAAATATCACAATGTTATGATCTATGCCTCTGAATAATACTGTTTTACTGTGTGGTTAACTTTTCTAACAACATTTATTTGTGCAATATTTGCAACACAGTAACAATCGTACATAATCAATTTACATAATAAAATAATTCCTCTCACACAATAACATAAATGACTGGTTGTTTCTAATGCAGCAGTGCTTAATATATAAGTTAACAAATGTAAATTACACAAGCAGTCATATATTATGAATGTATAAATCACTGATGCTGTTTCACTAACAATTTTTCGGTACTCAAGTACTCGAGTACATTATTGAAGTACTTGTATTCATAAAACTTATGGGTCATGGACTCGTACTCATTGTACTCAGATTTTACAAGTACATCTGAGTACTTAAGGAAAATATATTATTTGTAGTTGTAAAATGAAACTTTCCTGAACTATTTAAATGTTCAACTATTTTTTAAATACTGTTATTTCTGATAGAATACCACCTTACTATCCTTACACATAGTACACCCTCATTCTCTGACAACCATGACCCTAATACCCAAACATGGCAACAGACAGCATCTTTTTTCAGTCAGAAACACCCTGTTAAGCAAACAATAAATGTAGGCTATCTGTTCAGGCCATCAACCTGTTTGTTTAACTAAGCCACCAGGATGTCCATAAAGAGCCAGTTAGCAGTTAACCCACCAGCTAGACAGGAAATGCCTTTGATGTAGTCAGGAGGGTAGCCAGAAGTTTTGGTAAAGGATACTTTGGCCATGGACAGTTGGGCAACAGACATTTTGGTAATCAGACATTTTGGTAATTGGACATTTCAGTAATCGTACATTTGGGTAAAACTATTCAAAATAATCAGAATTAATGGTCATTTTTAAAGATCTGGTAACCACACATTTTGTAATAGGACATTTAAGTAAGACCAACAAAATTAATAATCTTTACAGTGTGTACCTCTTTTTACAAAACTATTTAGGAAACTTAGTGGCTAATAACAGTTGTTTAATATGAATGAATGTGAACTACGGTTGTATTAAGTAACAATTTATTCAATCCAAAGTAACAGAAATATTCAGCTCAAAAACTTCTGATGCTGCATATTACACATGCAGCATCAGAAGTCCACCAAGTTTTATTGTCCAGCAGTGTTTTTACGGCTAATGCTGACCATGCCTCTTGGCTGACAGTGCTAACTGCTAAGATCAAGAACTGCCAGTCTTCCTCTGTAGAGGTAAGGTGGCTCAAGTCAGACTGCCTCCTACACTAGTATAATCCGGTGCCTGCAACCTGGCTAAAAAGTCCAAAGGGGATTATGGACATGTGCTAACCCTCTCTAAAACCAGTAATCTATGATCAGAAAATATAAATTGCAAACTTATAATATCAACAAAAAATCAATCAACTGCCATTGCATATTCACTTGTGCTGAGTTATATAAATTAGATTAATTAATAAAATGTAAAATGTGTTAATATTTAATTTTTTTAATGTATTTGTACTTTTACTGGTACTCGTGAGAATGTACTTGTACTCGTATTCAGCAATGTATTCGTACTCATCCATCATCAAAGTACTCATACTCATGAAAATGTACTCAACCCCAGGTCTGGTCTCTTGCGTGTTATGCTATCTTACAGTTCATGCAATCAGCAAACTAACTCCTAATCATAAAAAAACATAAATTATTACTAAGTATATCATCAAAGTGTGAGAGAAATTGCAAAATATGAATCCTACAATGCACAGGGCACATGCAAATCGGCGCATATGATTGGAGGAAAAGACAAGGTGGCGTCGGATTTTCAGACAGAGGTACCAAAAACGGACCTTGTGCACGTTTGTGCAAACAGTCAATATGTCAAAACTAGAATCAAGTTATCCCAGACATAGTTCTTTATCCTTCGGCATATATATGCCATAGATATGTAGAACAGCCTGGATTTGAAGCTGTGCACAGTCAAACCTCTCTTTGTGGTCAGTTCAGTATGTTATAGTGTGTATGATGTTGTATTAGCTAAGATGTTGCTCACTTCAGTCACTTGACTTCTCAACTTTCAAGTGTCAATATGTATGACTAGAATCGACCAAAATAACAAAATGTGCAAATGCATTTCATCTTTAACCCATGCATGCCTTAGCTCCTGTTGTGTAGATGCACACTTTTAAATTCATAAGCATGTTTCCCGACATAACTATGTGTCATTTTTTGACTCTGTGAGACTTCTGCACCCTTTACCGTGAACATGTTCCAAGTGGATGACAAGCATTTCCCACATGAACACATATTTGGGATGGAAACGGTTGTCAAAGAACTAACTGTAACAAACAATAATAGTATGTTTACTTGTGTGATTTATTAAAACAACTGTAGCTGTATACAGAGTAAAATCATTTTGTTTACTGTGGATGTTTTTTTTATTTGTAGTCATTTGCAATGTAGTAAATGTACCATAGTATATCTGGGTTAAACAAGGCTGCTCATAGGCAATAACAAGATAAAATTAAGCATTTGTTCTACAAGTAGTGATGTTAAAAATTAAATGTGTAAAAGATAATTAAACACTTTAAATTAATAAGTTAAATAAATAATTAATTAAATTTAACCAAATAATTGAATGTGTAAATTTCTACTATAATTATAACAACATGAAACAAAATCACTATATTAAAATGTCATTAATATTATAATGTTAGTGGAAGTTTATTGTTTTATTACATGGCATGGTTTTTGTTAAGTGTGCTGATAACAGGGACCATAACCCCCAAAGCAGGGACCATGATCTCAAAGCAGGGGCCATGACCCCCAAAGCAGGGACTGCACAACAAGTGACACTGTGACAGTGCGTTGCAGACCACCACTATGGAAACAACTGGACGTGACACTATTAAATCATAACATGGCCTGACCAAGTCACAGCAGACCACTACAGACACAACAGAACGTGTAACACTATTAAATCATAACATGTCCTGACCAAGTCACAGCAGACCACTACAGATACAACAGAACATGTAACACTATTAAATCATAACATGCCCTGACCAAGTCACATCAGACCACTACAGACACAACAGAACGTGTAACACTATTAAATCATAACATGTCCTGACCAAGTCACAGCAGACCTCTACAGATACAACAGAACATGTAACACTATTAAATCATAACATGTCCTGACCAAGTCATAGCAGACCACTACAGACACATGCAACAGAACATGTAACACACTATTAAATCATAACATGTCCTGACCAAGTCACACCAGACCACTACAGACACAACAGAACATGTAACAATATTAAATCATAACGTGTCTTGACCAAGTCACACCAGACCACTACAGACACAACAGAACATGTAACAATATTAAATCATAACGTGTCTTGACCAAGTCACAGCAGACCACTACAGATACAACAGAACATGTAACACTATTAAATCATAATGTGTCCTGACCAAGTCACAGCAGACCACTACAGATACAATAGAACGTGTAACACTATTAAATCATAACATGTCCTGACCAAGTCACAGCAGACCACTACAGATACAACAGAACATGTAACACTATTAAATCATAACATGTCCTGACCAAGTCACAGCAGAACACTACAGATACAACAGAACGTGTAACACTATTAAATCATAACATGTCCTGACCAAGTCACAGCAGACCACTACAGATACAACAGAACATGTAACACTATTAAATCATAACATGTCCTGACCAAGTCACAGCAGATCACTACAGATACAACAGAACATGTAACACTATTAAATCATAACATGCCCTGACCAGGTCACAGCAGACCACTACAGACTAAACAGAATGTGTAACTATTAAATCATAACATGCCCTGACCTAGTCACAGCAGACCACTACAGACTCGGCAGAACGTGTAACACTATTAAATCATAACATGCCCTGACCTAGTCACAGCAGACCACTATAGATACAACAGAACGTGTAACACTATTAAATCATAACATGTCCTGACCAAGTTCCAACAGACCACTAAGACAGGTTTTAATGTACATACTTTGTGCCGCAAAGCCTGTGCTGCTCTATACCTAGGATCACTCTCCCAAACTACCCCACCACATACGTTGTCCCAACGACACAACCATTCAACAAAATGCTGAGATTTCTTGAAGACTATGTAGAACTATTTACCATTATATAGGAGAACAAAGCACACACTTATGATTACTGGTTATTGTATAATTCATGTTAGCGTAATAGTACTAAAGTAACAACTTCCAAAAATGGTGAAAAATACCCTTTATTTCACTATATCGGCCCTAGTTATGAAGATACTCACATAAGAATTGGGTTCCCTTGACACTTTTCACCGAGACGGTTGCCATAAACACCATTACAATACCGTGATAACTGACCATATATATATATATATTATATATATACATATCATTGTCTGTCTGTCCCCAGGATTCAAGACGTGTCTCTTGATATTGCTGAGAACCGTGACACAGGCCGAGGCAGGGCATTTGGTGCGGAACAGTGCAACTGCCCTCTTGGCTATCGAGGATTGTCGTGTGAGCTGAGTCGCCCCTTCGAGTCTGTTATATAAGTGTACAAATTCCTGTTTTCTCACTTCTCTTAAAAATATAAAGATTATACAGATACTGCATTGCCATGATAAACATAAAATATATGTCAATTTAGAATGTGTGTTGGTGTTATAACATACAGTCACATCAAACATGTATTATACTCTGTCATATGAACAATTGTCTAAAAATTAATTATTCATTAACATTGCTAGGCTAAGCTATAAAATTAACACATAAAAGAAGAATAAAACACATGTGGCAAAATTCCATTCCATTAATCAGTCGCTCAGGCTTATATTTATTCCCTAATAATGCAATATAAATGCAGCCACGGCGTGGGGGTAGAAACTGTCTCTGAAGCGATTTGTGTTAGCTCGGATATATCTGAATTACCTGCTTGAAGAAAGTTATTCGAACAGATGTTGAACGGCGTGTGTTGGATCAGTGATAATGTTTTGAGCTCTCGTCTTTGATCTCTCACTGTGAGTCTTGGCATCTTTTTGTGTATAATTTAATTTGTTCACTTTCTTGCCTCTTGCAATGTTTTTACGTTTTCACTGAATGTGTTACAATCACAATATTAATTTTCTGTGCAGTTGTTTCCTAATGTAATGATGATAACAAGATTTAACAAGATTGCCGTCCAGAAAATTAACTCTAGATGGCAGATAGACAAGGAAGCCTTTTGGCTTATTGAGAGTCCAGTATTTTTTATCTACGTGTATTCCGCCCTTTTGTGCACATTTTTTTTATAAACATTCACGCTACTGGCACCAACACAATCAGGAGATAATCTGTTCCATTCATTTACAGTCCTTTGTGAGAATGAGAACTTTCTTATATCTAATCGACACTGTTCCTTTATTAATGTAACTTCATGTCCTCTGGTTCTTCTATCTTTCTTAACTGAGAAAAACCATTTCTATTAATATTTTCATAACCATTCAATATTTTAAACACTTCTATCTGATCTCCTCTAAGTCTCCTGGGGCCGGTTTCATGAAGTGGCTATGAACGTTCTTAACGTTAAGATGATGGTTTTAGTAAATGACGTGATTTTTTAAATATAAGCGAACATAGGAGTTTATGCAAATACGTGATGCTAAGTAATTGCGTAACTTTAAGTACGCTTCATGAAACCGGCTCCTGGTCTCTAGTGTTGTTAAACCACATTTTTAGGCGTATTTCGTAACAAAGATACCTCTGATTTTGTATAATTTTAGTTACTCTCCTCTATACTCTTTCTAGCATATCTATGTTCTTCCTGCGATATGGTCTCCACGCTTGAATACAATATTCTAAATGAGACCTAACTATTGTTTTGTACAACAGTATTATTAGCTCTTTTTTCATATACGTTATGTTTCGCCTAATTAATCCAAGGATTTTATTTCCCTTTGAAGCAGCCATACTGCACTGCTCTGAAACCTTCATATCAGAACTAATGGTTAACCCTAAGTCCTTTTCTTTTGCAGTAGTACTTAGTACAGAACCCCCCATTGTATATTGTATATCTTCGTTCTCATGTCCTGTATGGAGGAGGCATTTACATTTCCCAAAATTGAACATTTGCCATTTTTTAGACCATTTCATCAACCTGTCAAGATCATCTTGTAAATGCTGTCTATCTCCATCACATTTAATGCTTCTAAACAATTTTGAATCATCCACAAATTTCAATACATTGCTTGTTATATAATCATCCAAATAATTTATATATATTAAGAATAATATAGGTCCCAGTCAGGGATGGGTCAAATACATGCACAATGTACTTGAATACAAGTACAAATACTTACAATTTTGCCAAGTACAACTACTCATCTAAAAAAATATAGGGAAGTACAAGTACTTTGTGAAAAACTCAAGTACAAATACCAAGTACTTTGACAATTTTAGTCAAGTACATTGACAATTTTAGTCAAGTACAGTCAAGTACATTGAATGCTACGTTGTTTCATAATAGTGAAAATCAAAGCTGTGAAAACACAAAAGCAGTATTATGCATTTATTCATTATTTATTTAAGTCATCAACGCATAAAACACGGGAATTTTGCATCAACTATTGAGATGTTCAGCACTCAACAGTCATTTCTTGTTGCACCGCACAAACATGATCCATTGAAACTTTTCACGGCGAAAGACTGCCTGGGACAGTGTAATAGATGCTTGGATTCAATAGTTCTTTGAAAATTGTTTGAACTGTGTTATGAAGCTTTGTACAAAATAAGAATAAATAAACAGTAATTTTCACTGTAGCCATTTTTTTCAATCCTTCTGATAGACCCAACTACTTAACACAAATGTAAAAAAGTACTTGTAAAAAGTACTTGCCAAGTCCAAGTACTTTGATGGTTAAGTACAAGTCCAAATCCAAGTACTGCACTCAGCAAAATGACAAGTACCAGTCCAAGTACAGTACTTGTTGTACTTAAGTACACAAGTACTCAAGTACTTGAACCCATCCCTGATTAGTTGTATATTTTGTTAATATATCCATTTTTGCTTTTTTATAACCAGTGCAGGCAGCAAGACTTCAGTGTTGTTGTAGTACAAAGCTGTGTTTGCAAATAGATACATAATGGATGTAATAATGTTTTGAAAATGTTACCTTCTACAGTGTTCTACAAAGTGGCATCTTTAATTAAAAGAATCAAACAGTTTGCTCACTCAGTGCACATAATAAATGTGAGAAATGTTAAAAATGATGTGCAAAGCAACTTTCTACTCTGCTTTTCATGCTCTGCTATAGCAGAATCCAGTTCTTATCGTGCAAGTTAACATGTCCACATTCTTGCCGCTGTGCTTTGTACCTGCATTCTTGGAGATGACGAATACTGACAAATACTTCCCACATAACTTCTTATGTCGTTGGAGTAGTGGAACTGGTGATTTCAACGATTGCTGTGACAAATTAACCTGCACACGGAGAGACATTTTGTGTTCATAAACAGTTCCTAGGGAAAGAACATTCCTACATTAGCCACATTTCATATGCATCAGTTGAAATGTCAGTAATTACAATAGCCAGGGCAGCTAATGTTTTTTTATTGATGTTTTGAAGTAATATGACACTTGTTGTATATGGGGAAGTAGAGGAGAAGAAGGTAGGGAAAATGTATGCGATTTCTCAGCATCCAGAATTTCTCCTTGAATCTTTTAGCATAAAGCCATATAAATCGGTTAATCATACGTGAATAACAGCTGGTGATGATTGGCTGTAATGTTTATAAATGTTGTAATCTATTTTATCTTACATTGTGGACATAAAATAAGTTTTTTCTCTCTTTGAGATGATTAGAATAAATCCTTGTTGAAATGCCAGGTTTGCTCTAAATAAAATCTATCCATGTTTGTTGTACTTGTCCACACATGTGGTTAATTACTCTTATTCCTGGTGTACTGCTGGAGTCAACAACATGGATTCTAGGTAGCTTCACAGTATGGGCCTTTATATGCGTCTTCTACCTATTTGTTTATTTGTGTCACATTTGCAGGAATCTTTTATTTCCACACACAGCTGCTTTAATGGTCAAACCCATTGGTCTAGATGTACCTGCTTTTGTTCCTTCCTTGTAAACACTACTTGTGTACTCTACTTGTGTACACAACTTGTGTACACTACTTTTGTACCCTGGCTTTACAGCTTCAGCCACTGCTTTTGCCTCTGATCAGCTATAAATCAACCTACTTGACTTAAAGTCAAGTCAACAAGTAGAGGGAGAATAGAAACAGTAAGTAAGTAAGTTATAAGGCCTTTTGATTATTTATCTTTGCAGGTTCGTCCCATGGCTGAACTATTGGGCTCAATCTGAAGAGACCCTTGGAACATGAAGGTGTTGACCCTAATGTGAGGGTTGCCCCTGGGGTGGGGATTGATACCAGCTTCCATGGTTGTATTGGAGAGGTAGGTGGCAAGACTACAAAGAGGGTGAATGTCAGAGCTATGTTCCGTCCATACATATAACACTGTTGTAGTTGCAGACTGATAGCCACATCGACATGATAACACTATAGAAATTACAAGTGGAAGCAATTATTCAAATACACAATATTGGCATTTTCCCAAAAGTCATTTATCCGCCATAAAATTGGGGCGGGTATTTGCGCTGTTCTCACGGGTGATGCAGTCATAATTGGTGAAGTCAATTACTAGTTTGACTCATCTAACTTCCACACTTCGCATATGTGATCTGCCAGGACTAGTTTTGCATGGCAAACAGCATTGGCTTGCGAGAATGAATATATATATATATATAACTCAAATACAATTTAATATAATTCCGATACAGTTTTAGATAACTTGAATGCTGCTTTTTTTTAGATCATGCAGACCCAGTTTTATATAATTTATACTGTCTTAGACATTGTTTAGTACATTAAGTATATCTCTAGTTGGTTACCACTGACCATTGTAACAGGAATATTGAGCAACTAAAGTCAAGTCAACAAACAGAGGGAGAACGGAAACAGTAAGTTATAAGGCCTTTTGATTATTCCTCTGCAGGTTTGTCCCGTGGTCGAACTATCAATCTGAAGAGACCCTTGGTACATGGGGGTGTTGACCCTAATGTGAGGGTTTCCCGTGGGATGGCGATGGACACCAGCTTCCATGGTTGTATTAGAGAGGTAGGTGGCAAGGCTACAAAGAGGGTGAATGACAGAACTATGTTCCGTTCATACATGTAACACAGTTGTAGTTGCAGACTGATAGCCACATCAACAAGTTAACACTACAATCTGATATTAACAGGTTGATTGTTGATAGATAGTTATCATTTTTATCAACTTTCTTACATTGCCACAGGGGGTTGTGGTGTGCTGTAAACATGACATTGTCATATATGGTGTGCTGTAAACATGACATTGCCATGATGGGTGTGCTGTAAACATTACATTGCCACAAATGGGTGATGTAAACATTACATTACCATGGAGGGAGTGCTGTAAACATTGCATTACCACAAGGGATGTTCTGTAAACTTCACATTGCTATGATAGGTGTGCTATGAACAATACATTACCACAAGGGGTGTTGTGAACAGTGCATTGTTGTGAGGGGTGTACTGTAAATATTACATTACCATGAAGGCTTTGCTGTAAACATTACATTGTTATGATGGGTTTGTTGTAAACAATACATTGCTATAAAGGTGGCGATATAAACATTACATTGCCACAAAGGATGTGCTTTGAACATTAGATTGTCACGAGGAACTGCTGTAAACATTTCCTTGCCATGAGAGTTGTCTTGCTGTAGGTGATTCTGAAGGGTCACACATTTAATGTGGTGGATGACGCGATTGCCAGCAGTAACATTGTCGACTGTGGTGACGTGACACCCTGTGTCAAGCGACCCTGCACTGTTGATGAACAGTGTATCGAAATGAGCAGCACAGAATGTAGTTGTGTCTGTCCAGTGCAATACACAGGTATGTATTTAGTTCGCAGGTCTGCAATTATCCTAGGGAGATGCCTTGTGTGGATGTTGCTAACTCGGTCATATTTAACTTAGACAAATATAATATATACATCCTCACGTGCCAGGGGTCGCTGTTGCTGGTTACGTCAGTGCCAGCCAGCAGTACCCACTGGCTGATCGATCGCTTTGCGAAACTCTGAATTTAAACTCAGTCTCTGAAATCGCTCACTATATCAATGGTTGGCGGCAGGTCAGGTGGTCATAATAAAACTAATTTCAACCAACCGTGGCTTATGTTACATGCACAGTTTAGGAAGTTGAAGCAATTATTCAAATACACACTACTGGGATTCCCAAAAGTCGATTATCCGTCATCAAATTGGGGCGGGTATTTGCAATGTTCTCACGGGTGATGCAGTCGTGACTGGCAAAGTCAATTACTAGTTTGACTCGTCTAACTTTCACACTTCACATAAGAGATCTGTCAGGGCTAGTTTTGGTATTTTTCACAAAAATACTGTGCTGCAAATGCATATTGAAATCTATATCACACAGTTAATATATTCTACATTGCAGAACAATGACGAGCTTTACAGCGGACACATGTAAATGTTATCCGGTTGCCTTGCAGATAAACATGCAGCCTTCTTGCTGTATGTCGCAGTGGATCCGAGTGCTGCTGAGACGTCGCAGTGTTTCTGTGAACCACATACAATTCTGGGTGTTATATCAAGTTCTTCTGCTTCTAGCTTGTGCTGACATCTGTGATTCCTGCACCACTGCTGATCAATGTACGACATGCTCGTACGGTTATATGTTTGATGGCACTACATGTTCAAGTAAGTGGATTACATTGTTGTGTGCAATACGCCGTCTGTATTATTCACGTCAAAGACAAGTGTAAATAATCCAGTCTGTGTGAGAGCAATAAACAACAGACAACAATGTTTACACTGTGAATCAGGCAGATGTGTCTAAAGATGATATTCTACTCCCATGGTTAAATCGTACCAGAATAATTTATTTTAATTTTAGGATACTCGTCTGACACCTTAAACATACCTGACCCTAGAAGTTCTTACAACATGACAAAGAAAATATATAATTTATACCTGCCAACTTTTTTGTTGAAATCCGGGAGATTCCTCAGGGGTTCAGCATGTTTCCCATATATCTCGGATCTTGACATAGGAAGATTGGTGTGGTTGCTATTGGACTCGACGCGTCAAATCAGTTTATTGTCTTTAGTGACATTTTATATGACTCGTTTTAGTTTTGATGTTTGCGTCGATCTCAAACTTGTAATTAACTTTTACAGCCACCGAAATAAACAAAGTTTTGAAGACAAATTATAACTCAAAGGTTTGTTTACAATTTACAGATGTTGAGACAAGTTACGGAAAGTTGACATCGTCTGTAGGTGGTCATGTGACAGAGATGCTGAGGGCACGGAGGGGGTTAACCCTCATGTAAGTAAGCCCTTTTATATATGTGTGTTGACATTGACACGACACATGTGTCAGTTCATGTGTCACTAAACTAAACACACCTACGTGACAAACTTTTACAGGTGCACAGCTAATTTGTCGTCTTTTAGAAGATCAACAAAAGTGGATCTGTTTCTTGGTCAAGTTACAATTACAAAGCCCACATTTCTTTACAAATCCACGTGTAATTGGTGGTAAATAATTACACCGGAAGTTGTGGTCGTAAAGTTAGTGTTGTTGTAATTTTGCCTTGTAATGAGTGTAATCAACAACAGTCATTAATTATGTTCCAGTCTCTACAGCTGTTCTCTGTCACGTGACACCTGCGGTCATCTGGAGGACGAGTTTGGTGACAGAGTATGGCTGGTAAGTAGATCAATTAACTCAGTCCTGGTCATTCACCCTCCTTGTCCCGGTTTACCCTGCTGTGTCAAAGAGAACCCGACCCTTGTTGCTCGGGGGTTATAACCTGCGATACACCGATGTCATACCAGGGCAGTGACTTTATGGGTCTGAAGGCCCTAGAAAGGGTTCGATTCCCGAAAATGCCGTTAAATTGTGTCGCTGGATGTGACAAATGTCCCCGTATTGTGTATCTGTGTTTATTTATACAGTCGTTAGTTAAGTTGTGGCGTTATAAACTGGGTAACGATGATGTTTACCCCTCATGTTGTATACAAGGGATTGACCCAAGGTCAGGCCTTAAATGTATCACATTGTAGCATCAGTCCAAGTCAGCACAGCTCAAACAAAGAAACATTGTATCTAAATCGTCCACTCTTTGTCAACAACAACTGTCAAAACAGACCAGAAAGTGTGTTTTATATATCTCAAACAACATGGACTGTTCTTGTCAAATATTAATATTAGTTTACGTGGTAGAGTCATATTAATCTATGATATATTTAATCTAAATTATAGAAACATGTTTTTGTTATCAATATTTTTATATGAAGGAGTCAACTTGGATTGTCTTCATATTCGCATGTGTGCACGAGTGATGCGTGCGTGCACACGTTTATACATATAGCAGTCAATGATGGCAGAACTACAACCGGGTTAACTACATAAATCAGTAAAGTGTTATCTTCTGTTGTTAGTCTGGTCAACACAACTGACCGTGACACTGCGGCGCCTGCTCGAGACTTACCTCCATTACGTCACTTATTTACGTCTAATCACACTTGCAATTGACCTTTCTGCTTATGCTTTTTTGTCATAAATATATATATATATATATCTTATGGAAGGTAATTTTGCCGAGTGTATTTTAGTTTATTTCTTACTGTTAGTATATTGTATTCCTTATTCTTAGCCTAGCAATTTGATTGTATACTTAGACAATACTGTTATTATTTGATACTGTTGCGTTTGATGTATATACAGTGTAGTATGATTGACGTGTCTGAATGTACAAAGCCAAACACAGTCGTCATCGACATATATTTAATTCTACATAATTATCATGGCAGTAAATTAGCTGTCTCTTAATGAATGCTCATGGGAAAGAAAGGTCAATTATGCTTTTGTAGTTATTTTGTTTAGATGTTTAAGTTATCATTAGCGCTAGATAAAAACGTGTTCTGTATATAAAAGTTTCATTCTGATATGACTTTATTTGACATTATATTGTAGGCACTTCAACAAAACCTGCCAGCTGGTTCCTGCATCGTGTGCAGAAAGCCAGTCTGTGCAGAGCTAATTTTGCCACAGGCACCTGTGTAGTGGTTTGTTTTAACTTGTGTTTTGGTGGTGTATTTCTGGTCACTTATCTCATTCACTGTTGGATCGTGTTAGGCTGAACATTATCCATGTTGTTTTCTTTTTTGAAATTTGATCCAATTTATGCTAAATGTCATCGATTTGATGACAGCTGTGTTTCACTTGCTGTTTTAACATTGAAGGATGCATTAGGGGGATGATTATGTTCTTAGGTTTAAGTTAGTCTGTGTTGAAAAAATCATTGCGTAGAACGAAAGAGATTTTTTGTTGAACTGCCTATTTATTGTGTCTCGTGCGTTATTGCTTTGCTGTGTTATGTCTTCATGTGTCATTCACGTTTACCATGTGAGGTTACTATCTATGGCAGATGTTGCTAATTTATGGTAAATATGCAGCTACTAAAATACGCATACTCCAACATTTGTATAACCGGTTAAATTTTAACATAAAACGTCATTGCTTTGGAATGTTTAGAACAGTTTTTTTATGTATATTAAAAAATACTGTAATTGAGAAGCGATGTTAACAAGCTATTAATTTCTCTATTAGCAGAATATGTCACAATCAATATTTGCGATGTTACAAGGAAAATGAGATGTTTTAGTACCGGGTATATATGGTAATAATTGTTTGTATTATTTAGCATTATATGTTCTCTATGTGTATGATGTATATGGTATAATTTCATATCTGTAAACATCGTTATTTATTTGTATAATTACGTTGACCATACACCCATTGTCTCACTTGATTGCTCTACTGTGTGTACGTGATGGTACAACATGTGTACGAGTCACATTTGGTATTTGCTCAGCGGTGTACTGTGGTCCAGAATTCATTGAAGGTCAATGTCACCATTCCATTTAACAAGTGATCAATGTTATGGTAGTTTAATTAACTTATACTATTTTTAAAGTATATGCAGTTAGTTGTACCATAATGAGGTAACTTGAAGTGTACATACTTCAAAATCGTTCATGTATATTTGTTTTACTTTAAGCCCAGTCCAAGGCATGGTGTTTTGGTAAATACCACTCATTGGTCAGAATGTTTGTTGTGACATCACACCACATTGTTATGCGTGTCTTTGCCACTGCAGCGAGTTAGGCAAATCTACATCAAACAGCGTGTGGGCCGCAGCGTTGTCTTTCACGGCCACTAGTGGTAGATCGATGTCGTCATGTTAACAGCTAGCTCCTGTATGTTGTATGCACTACAGAAATTATGTTTGAATAAAAACTACTCGATAAGTCACGTTATAATGGACTTGAACTGTTTATTATTGCGTCAATATTATTATGTGTCTGTGACAATGAAATGTTTTATTTCAACAAATAAGTCATAGTCTGCAAAATATGTGACCACAAGGCAAAAGGTAAGTTCTAATATAGCGCAGTATCCAGTCCTCAGGACTGCTCAAAGCGCTTTACACTTTACTCCCTGGCAGACCTGTTCAATCAATCACCATTTTGACTTCTCTGGGAAGCATTCAGCCACGCTGCAATTAATGCACGAAGACTATTCGTACACAAATATCCACTACTGTCCATAGCCAGGTACTCATTCATACAGCTGAATGAACTGAAGCAATGTAGAGTAAACGAACTTGCCCAAGGTTCAACACCGCCGCACTGGATTCGAACCCGCATTTTCTCAGTCGAGAGTCTGGAGGTCTTACCCCTGTGCTACTCCACAATGCAACATGCTGATTGTAAACCATGAATAGTATTTATACAGTCTTCAGGGCTGTGTTACCGCACCTATTTCAATTGCCCCCTACCCTGGTTGAAATCACACGCAGCGCCCGTTATATATAATTTGTGTGGATCTACTGTATTTATTTATGTTCTATGTTCACAATGAAGATTCCCAATAGCACCATTTAATTAAGTGGAAGCAAACCACACCTTTTGGTGTTTCGCACTCGCATAAGAGTTTCGGTTGTAGAAAAAGTCAGTAGACTAACCAATAAAAGGCTGTTTTCCCATTTCCCTGTGATGAGACCAGAAGTGAAAGTGACCCATAAAATAACAGGAGAGGGGGATGAGGACGATCTTTTACTTTCTCACCTAACCATCAAAACGACGACATAGAGCCGCCAAACTTCGTCACATGCGTCCTACATGCGTATACGCTTCCTTATAAAATATACACTTGCATCGATCAAAACCCGAACATTTGTCACTCGAAGAGGGTCACCAAAATTACGCATCGTGGCGCCACTCGATCGCCTCCCCACCATTTTCTTAACCTGGCCTGCGAGCCTCCGTGCCCACGTGACTGCTGTTGAACCCGAAGACGCGCAATGTCCATATTAGCATGCCGTCTTGTCAACACGCTCAAGCATATGAAGGATTTATTAAACAAGCACCGTCTGTGCGTTTGTCTTGAGAAAGACAACCCTCTGTTATAGCCATATCGATTGTTTTCACTCGTTAATTGCGTTGGGAAAGTGCACCGATATTGAACACCTAACTTCCGAGCAATCTTTCTCCATTCCTGTACGTGATATCGAGGATTATCAAGAATCAGGCCACGAGTTACTACAAGCTCTGTGTGCAAGCAGGAAATAGGGTCAATGCATTTGTTATTTTTTTTCAACAATATGTAAAAAAGTTTTTTTCGTAATTGGTAACGGGTGACATATATTGGACTACAGTGGTCCTGATATTGGACCAGGTGGTCCAATATAGGTGCTTCTGGTTCGATATACGTCATCTGTCTTGATGCTTTGAAAGAAACCAAGGTTCAGCACCCACTTCAGACTTATAAGAAGATAGTCGCTTAATGCATAAATCACGAAAACTACGGCGTTCCAATGAGCATACAAATGACATGTGACGACTAAACGCCAAATAGATTTGACACAATTTAATTATGAACTGAGAACAAACTATTATATGTTGTCACGAATAGAAGAATACGCCAACGAAGTGATTGCCATGATAGAGTCTGTCACGGATAAACGAACAAACCAACGGAATAATGGCCAGTAGAGTGTCTAATAATGACAAAAAGATACCAGTCGGTAATTGATGGTCCCTGATCACCAAATTAGGAATACGATCTTTTACTGACACATGTCACATCGATAGTTATAGGGCAGGCCACCAGCACAATTCATATGTATCCATATCCCACAGTGTACACATTTCACCATGGTTTCTTTTCGTTGTTCGTTACACAGTACACATTACCAAGATTCGTTGTCACATTGACCGCTTTTTTCGTTTCGGCTGGCAGGAGAAAGCTGCCGTTTTTTTCGTTTTTGTCTTAATTGGATCTGTTGTCTTTCTATTTGTTTTGCCAACTGTTGAGTTATGCCTACTTTTGTGCCTTTTGACTTTTGTTGTTAAAGTTTTTTATAGGGACTGGAGTTTATGATTTCCGACTTGGTGGTTCTTCTCTTGACCCTAGAAATCGCTGGTTTTGGGATGGGAGACATGATTGCAGGAGTGGTGACCTTTGTAACCAGCTCTGGTTGATCAGTAAGCTGCCCCGTGATTGGGACTAATGCTTCACAATGACCAGCATCTTCACTCAGATTTATGTATTTGAGCATAATTGCACCAGACTCCTGAAATTCCGTCCCAAATTCAAGTACACTCTCTCCAACGCAGACATGCACTGGTCGTTGTAGACAGCGTGCCGTTGCAACGATCTCTATATCCCCAATAATTTCACTGGGATTCGCCATTGATGCGATTCTGTCCTCGATAGATGCATAGCACAGTCTCTGATGTAGATCTGCGTTCACCTTCCTCTCATCAATGTTTTCATAGAGGCCAACGTTGTCTAGCATATGTACAATCGTGTTGGATTGTAGCGCATCAGCGGAAGTCATTTCTCGCATTCTCATTCGCAGGTCCTTTAAAATGCCATCGTTGTCTCTTTCTGCATGCTGCATATCGAGATCTTGACAAATAACAACGACTCGGAAGAAACAACGTCCATCTGCATTGGTTGCGACACACCTGAAACCACTCTGTCTGCTGCTTGTGGATTGGCATGGATCATTGGACTGTTGCTCTCTCGTGGACAGCTTTTGGTTGTTGGATTGTTGCTCGCTTGTAGACGGGCTTGGGTCATTATACTGTTGTTGCTCATTCGCGGACAGGCTAGGTTTGTTAGACTGTTGATCTCTCACTGATGGGCATGGGTTGGTTGTGACATGCCTGAAATTATTCTGCCTGGTGCTTGTGGATGAGCTCAGCTCATTGAGCTGTTACTTGTTTGTGGGCGGACATGGATCATTGGACTGTCGGTCGCACGTGGACAGGCTTCGGTTGTTGGACTGTTGCTCGCTCGCGGACGATGTTGTTGTATATGACGAATTGTCATTCTGCACAGTGGCATCTCAGGCAGAATTCGATGGAACATCTATACCAGTTTCCGAGTAGGACAACTTGAACCTTCCAGCCGCGGCGAAATCTGCATCAGTCTATATGTTCCGATCACAAGGCCAAATGCCTGTGCACTTGAAACCATTGGCAGCAGTTACCATGGAAACAGAGCGTACGTATGCCCTTCCGAAGATACGACAGACTGAGGAGATGGTGACTGTAGTTTGTTTGGTCCTCAGCCAAGTGTCACATTCCACATTGTAATAGGTCATCACAGGTTTATAGAAAACCCGATCAAGGTTGTGTGTTGTGTGTGGAGGAATATATAATATGACGACTCCATGGTCCCGGGCGTAATGGATTGCTTCAGTATTTTTCGTGTGTGACGAATGACCATCAAAAATCAACAGAACATGTTTGTCTTTGGTGCAGCCAACATGAGATACAAAGTTCTTCAGCCAGACGACGAAGAGTTCCTTGTTCATCCAGCCTGATTCATTATTCACTTTGACGCTTCCAGTGATTCTATAATGCGTTTACGCCTGAAAATTATCATTGGTGGAACATAGTTGCCCCCTGCAGTCATGCTGCACACCACTGTTGTAGTAAAGCCTCTCTCACCACTAGTAAGAGATCCGATTTGCCTTTTCCCTATTTTCCCAAAGACCCGGCCAGGCTTCTGCACAGTTGTTATACCCGATTCATCCACGTTAAAGATGTTTGTAGCATCGAATCAGTACGTGTCAACCAAAGTTTCTAGTTTATCGTAGAACTCATGCACACTCTCACGATTAAACCCTTTGGCTCTCGTAATAGAAGTTGCCTCGGCTTGACGGAGGGAGAGTTCAGGGTGTCTCCTCATAAAATCACGCTACCAATGTCTGCTAGCTGCTTGTTTTTAAGTGTTAAAGCAATGCCTTATCCCATTCGCTTCAGCCAACTGATATGCCATATCCATCAAATCTTTCCTGGTCATACCAATCAGCATATTCTCCAGTTTTAAAACATGCTCCACCAGCATGTTCTCCAACTCTGGCGGCAGAGTGCAAGGGCGACCAAAATACTTTCTTGGACCATTAGCGATTTTGTTTTTGTTGTTTAGGTGCCGCTTCAGGGTAGCCTTCGGAACCCCCTAGGTCTTGCTAGTTGCGTTGAGGCCGGCGTCTCCATTTCTGAATGACATGACCGCTCTATCCAGTTCCTCTTGGGTCCACTTTCCGTTTTGTCTCTGAAAAATATAATTTGTAGCCTAAATCAATCAAACAGATGCGACATTCCCAAGTATGTCATTGATATAATATAATAATAATAGTATTTTGTATCTAAAACTAAATAAACCATGTTTTAGTTTTGGTCGTTCTGGCAGGAGGGGCTAGGTTTGAATACGGGATGTTTTTGCCCAAATGAGCGTGATCGACTTATGATGCTTGCTACGGGTTAAGTATACGTGCCACATATGCAATTATTGACCATTGATAACATAATAAGAGGCAGTTTCACATTATTGCTTGTCTGTGAAAATAATAGCCATGTCTATCAAACTTTAAGCAAGGTGTGGTGATTATCAATAAAATAATGAGGCGTTTTGAAGAAACAAATATTATTTGTTTTTTAGTTTCCCGCATATTCCAGCAAAACTGTCAAACAAAGTGAACATTTCAGAAAATAATATACCCCGTGATTAAAAATGTAGGCCTCCCCTGTTACTCAACAAGGTCCCGGGCCATAAGTAGGAGTCTAATATACACATGCAGAAACTTCAGTATGACACATTTTCATATATCATGTGTGTTGGGATGGTACGTATAGTGGACCACGGGTGTTTTACATTGGACCAGTGGTCCAACATAGGACACCCCGACTGGTCCAATATCGGTCGAAGGCATAATTAACTTCTTCGATGTGATTCTCGGAAACTGTACAGTTGTCCGTCTTCATTCCTCTCATGCACGCTATATAGACCTCCTACGACACTCTATTGTAATCGTGTACAATCGACTCTGTAACAGGCTCTGCATCACGCCTTCAAAGTTGGTTAAAACTCGATGCACACCACTCTCAATGGTATGACTTCGTTTAATCAATGAGCGGTACTAAATTGTATTGCAATGAACAGTATTGGCACAGTCGTCTTCTAAAAATATTGCAAATAATAAAGTTGTTCGAGCAACATTTATTTACAAAGGACCCATATGGTAATCATAATCGACATTATCAACTTAAAAATTGCAATTATAATTGTGATGTATTTGTTTTAATTTGTACTATGCCTAATTTACCAAGACAAATGTACGCCTATATTTTCGACTTGATTTGTTGGTAATTACCATAACAAATACATAGTTTCTAACGGCAATTTGCCCTTCGTTGCGTCACAGCTAACCGGTGTGCGGCGGTCAGTCGTAGGCCAGTCACTAGCTTATGTAGAGCGCAGTAGCGCAGCTTTAAAAGCTCAGGGCTCTCAACTGAGAGAACGTGGGTTCGAATCCAGTGCGGCGGTGTCGAACCTTGGGCAAGTTCGTTTATTCTACATTGCTTCAGTTCACCCAGCTGTATGCGATAGACAGTGGTGGATATTCGTCCCAGAGAAGTCGAGATGGTGTTCGATTGAAGAGGTCTGCCAGGGAGTAAAGTGTAAAGTGCTTTGAGCAGTCCTGAGGACTGGATACTGCGCTGTATAAGAACTTAGCTTTACCTACCTTTACGATCATACGCGATTTGCCTACGACCGTCGAGATGCGTCGCAGCGTAGACAATCGGGCGGTGAGCGGCTAGCTACATTAAATTTGTTGCCGCGCCGATACTTGAAAGGTGAAAGATTTGCGAATTTTACCCGAGTACCGACGCTTAGCGCGGCTCCGGTAGCTCGCTCGCTACTCGTGCCGTTAGTTACGTTTCTAATATTTTTGTCGATGCATATGCAAGATATTTCGGTATATTGTGGTTCCTAATTGCAAATAAATATGATCTACACAACAAATAATATTGTATTGATAACGCGTAGCGAATAATTTGAGTATTTGTTTACTGTTAAAAGTGGATCTCCCATCGCGATAAAATAGACTGATCCACACAACCTTAGCAATGTGCGCTATAGTACAAGTCGATCTTTGGTGTGAGGGGCATGCTATACCCGTCGTTAACTGATGTTTTGCTCAACATTCTTTGTGCTATTTTCACTGTTTGTTATCCCACTTTACATGATCGAATATGTTTTATGTATACTGTAACATGTATGTGTTACGTTAAAAACGATTAGGGAACTACGAAATATTTAGTCAATAACAGGAATGTCGGCAAAAGATGCTACTACGACCATGTCCGACCGGCGATAATAATTATGTTGGCATGTCGTTGCTATTTAGGCCGACTTTCAAATTGTGCATACGATCTACGGATACGCATGGAAAATCGTATTTATTAAATAATATCTATTTTTTACTCTACTTTGGAAATAGTGTACATATGTCAAATTAAAGCAAATATAATATCATATAATAAAGTAATGTCGATGGTAGAATGGACGGCGGGCCAAGATCGACGACATTTAGTTATAACTTTCATAAGAACGTAGGCTGGTTGTTCCTTTTGTTATACGACCAAATCATTTTGAAATGTACATTAATATATTTTAAAACGAATATCCAAATTTACAAAATTCCAAAGAAACAGTGGTTGTGTTAAATATGCGACTACAGATAGTTTTAATTTAATATTATTTTATAAAAAGCAGTTATACTTATACAAAGTAAGCTATAATTCTTACAGAACTTAACTTTTTAACTAAAGTACATTAGAAATATCCCATTATTTCTTCATGTAATTACTTTATTATGTTGTAATGGATGTTCTGGTTTCATGTCCAGAACAGTTGTATAGTTTTGAAAATTTTCCCTGACTCAAGGTGATCAGGGAAAGGAAACCCATTCACAAAACGTCAGATAAAAACCAAACAACACAATACAGCTCAATGAAACTTGTTTTAATGCCTACATATAAAATGTATCTTCCAAGTGTTCATCTATTTATTTGCCTAAGTTGTATTTTTTTAATGTTTGTTGGTCTCCTGCCAGGTGCTAAACTGCTAAAACCTCATTTTGAAAACATGATATCTCGAAAACTACCATTCATATCCATCTTATTTTTGCGTACTAAATATATATGTTGTTGTCCTTGGACAGGTATAATATTATGAGATTCAAGATATTAATTAAAAACTTGTATTAGGTCAAAAATGGCATTTTATAACAAAATACTTGCCCGATCCCATATTAGAAGCAAAATAGGTGAGTTAGATGTTTGCCGGAATGCCTTCAATGTTACTGTTGATCGGACATATTTCATAAAATATTCCACATCCGTTGGTCTGCCACTGGACAATAGTTCTGCCCTATCGTTTTCTTTATCATCGTCACATTGACAAGTATGGAGTCACGTGCTGGTCGTAAAAGACACGTGCACACTCTAATATACAATTAAGATGCTGCTGCGAGCCACTGCGCTCGTTTCTATGGTGAGTCATATGCGTGGGAACAGGGTGCAAAGGGGTCTGGAATTTCGCTGAGGGCAGACATATGGTTCTGCCCCCCCCCCCCCGAATAAATCTGAGCGTGCATATGGGCTTTTTGGCGAGCCTCAATGGGCAAATCGAAGTATTCTGGAATCCATAAGGTGTTTTTTTTCGTGGCGATTGTCAATGGGGTGCAACTGGAGGTTTCTAATGAGCTTCAACAATTTTGAGCGTCGCCGCGGCCCGCGAGAAATATTCCCACCGCCACCGCTCGTCTTCGGTGTCATCAGCTGAGAGCCGAGGCAGAGGAGAAGGTTAAATTACCGCGGCGCGATGCAGAATAATAATTTTCAAGAACTACCCCCCCCCCCCCCCCCCCCCATCTTCCGCTGTCGTGAACCGATAGCGGAACGGAATGGCGCTGAAGCTCCAGATTGTTTTTTACTTACATTAATGGTTTAGCATAATGCGTTCACAATACGCGTTCACCTCCAAACTGATATATATATATATATATATATATATATATATATATATATATATATATATATATATAGAACACTACACCACCTGCAGATTCAAAGTAGTGCCATCTCTTACAACATTACCAAGTACAACCCAATAGTTGGTTTTACTGGATCCGGCCACAAAGAGAAGCAACATGAGAAAGACGCGTGTGTCTATGTACACGACCACTGCTCTCTTGAACGTGCTTGTCACTGTCTCATGCATGTAATATGAGGCCATAAAGAGAAGCAGCACGAGGAAGAAACGTGTGTATATGTACACGACCGCTGTCCTCTTGAACGTGCTTGTCACTGCCTCATTCATGTCACAGTAGGCTATAAAGAGAAGCAACACGAGGAAGACGCGTGTGTCTATGTACACGACCACTGTCCTCTTGAACGTGCTTGCCACTGTCACATGCATGTAATATGAGGCGCGTGTCTGCTTCCTTATTTAAATGCACAACCAACATCTCTAACAGTTGATTTTGTGCATTTGTTGTCTTGAAATCCCCCACCCACGACGAGTTCGCATCCATCGGGCAGGTGCTTACCGTGCTACATCATGTAATGGATGAGACAGTGAGCCAGGTCAGCCTTGCTTTCATCTACTAACGTGTTTGACAAAGATGATGCGCAAAGATGGAGAGCCCACATCTATAACAATTACTATATTATTTGCATGTCTGTTTGATTCGATGTTTATACGTAACATAAGTCTGTAAAGGTATGATAAAATATTACGTGCAATGGTTTTTCATAGGGATGGTGTTGACATCTACCCATTAACTAACTAAACGACTAGTTGAGGCTGTTCTGAGTGATCTCGCAAGCACACTGTGTTGACACTCAAACAGCTACCGTCTCATCAACAACTATGTAGGCGTCTGTGTCATGCTGGCATGAACTTTCTTAAGTACGTTTAATTCCGGTTCAGCAGATCTGAGACGGCTGTCCGTGGACTGCTAGTAGCAGTAATGTCATCTGTTGGAACTAAAGCATTTTCCTCTAGCCTTGATTAACCAAGCCCCGTGATGTGGCGCCACTATTTGTCGCACACAAAAAACTACACCCAGAGACGTCTTGCTGTTACAGTGAAGGAGGTGAGGTTGGTAGGTGTATAATTGGAAGTGTTTTGTGAGCCTCAGAGAGTTTCTGTGAACTTCACGGGGGTGTAATCAGACATTTTTTTGGAGTCTTAAGGCTTAACTTAAGGTGCAGGTGAGGGTTTCTCGATCTGAGCCAAACCAAATGCTGTAGTCGCAGAAAATGAGTTGCTTCTGCGTAACTTCAGCTTCTCCACTGTCTCTGCTCGACTGGTGACATCGGATGACTGGGGGGTGAAGGGGAGTATGGGGCGGGGGGGGGGGGTGCTGTTGAAAATGTTTCGTCATTGCGCAGCCGTAATTTCACCGTCTTCTCGCTGTCTCTTGCGCTGTCTCCTAACTCGTCTCAACTGATGAAATGGGAAGACGGGCGGGGGAGGTCTGTTGATTTTTGTTGCCGCTACGCCATGTCGCTGTATCTTCACTTCAACTTTTCTTCAGTTTCTCCGCTTGCTTGCCTGGCTCAACTGTGACATCAGAAGATGGGGGTTGCTATTGAAATTGTTCACCGCCGCGTCAGCATAATTTCAGCTTATTTAACAAGATTGCCACGCAGATAATTAACTTTAGATGGCAGCCTTTTGGCTTATCGAGTATCCCGCCCTTCTGAGGTGTGTGTCGATTTTATTTTGTACATATTCATGGCATGACATGGAGCTGAGGTGTTGTGCTTGGCAGTAGCTTCCACGACAGCTGTCTTATTGTTACAAGTTTGACGTATTTCAATTCTAGGAACGTTTTTCATATTTCTCAGGTGCGTGTATAGAGGTACATATATTACTTCGGACGTTTACATTTTACTTGAAAATGATTACTGGTGCCGGACTGTTATTGTTTTTAATCGACATTCGTCTACGCTTGCCTTGAGAACCGGTTGCAAACTTGTCAAGCAGAACGCTGTGGTCTATTCTTGGATAACACCGGACCACGGACAACTTTTGTGCAATCGCCAATGATACTCAGTGACGCAAGACGCACTTCAGCATGCGTGTGTGTCAACATCAGTGGTGCGTTATTCTAGGACACATTTGTTGTCAACTGCCGCCCATGCAACCAGGTATATCAGATCTCCGGTGACCTGCTGTGTGAATCTTCTCTTTCACCAACTGTGCATCTTCAAGCGTTCGTCTACGAAACGTAAACACCTTGGCGGTCGTAAAGTCACAAAACAGATCAGGACAATAATTCACTACGCAAGAGTACCGACGTTGGCACAACCAAGCCAAATGTACCAAATTTCATAACTTTACCATTGTGTAAACAGTTATAGCGCGATCAAGGCGTAAGAGTATGCTACGTTAACGCACAATCGTGTCAGAACAAAACACTCGCCATTGCGGATCATATACTTGAAAACCATCTCGATATGATGGCGATATGCGAAACGTGGTTGAAGCCTTCGAGGGACGCCAATGTGATTACAGACATTGTACCATATGGATATTCCATCAAGCACACGCCGAAATCGTCTTACACAAACAGGATACCGATGCATTTCGATCCTTTGAACACCAATGTCATCCTTGAGAATCGTTGTTATTTATCGACCGCCGCCATCTGTGATAAATGGCTTGTCAACAACTTTTTTTTTTTAAAGAATGGGACCGTTTCATCGACCAGCATGCCACAAAACCTGGACCTCTGATTATCATGGAAGATTTGAACTTTCATATTGACAACGCTGCAAATGTTGATGCACGGCGATTGACCAATTATGTGAATGCCACAGGGATGGTGTTGCATGTTCGCGGGCCAACCCACTGGAAAGGACACACTTTGGATGTACTCATGACCAGGCCGCAGCAAGGACGAACACCTTGTTCGAAATGTTACCTTTACGGACATGGGCCTTTCTGACCACATTGCGGTGAGTTTCATCATAGCCATTCTTCAACATCGCACTCTTTTGATGAAAATCAAATATTGCAAGTTATGCAACAATAATGTAGTGTCTTTTCGACAAGACATTCCACTGTTCCGTTCGGATGATCTTGACTTGCTGAACGTAGAAGAACTGGTTTATCAATACGATCATAATGCAGGTCAGCTTAGTTTATTCGCACGCGTCCGTTGTTCCGGATAAATACAAGACTGGCTGCATCTCGCCATCAAGAAGGCTGGACTAAATCCAGAATCAATGCAGAATTATCGACCTGTATCGAATCTGACATTTCTCTCTAAAGTAATCGAGCGCGTTGTAGCAAAACAGCTGAATGTCCACATGCAAGAGAACAACTTGCACGACCAGTTTCAATCGGCATAGCGACAAGATCACTCAACTGAAACGGCTCTGCTTAAAGTTCACAATGATATTATGTCTGCAGTAGACCGTGGCTGTGTTGTTGTGTTGGTTATGCTTGACTTGATCGCCGCTTTTGACACAATTGTCCACGGAATTCAATTGAGCAGAATCACTCACAGATTCCGTGTCACTGGCGCTGCACTTGAGTGGTTCAGATCTTACTTGTCCGGTCGGCATCAAGTCGTTCGTATTGGAAGTGTCAAATCCTCCCCAACTGCTGTGGCGTTTCTGTTGGTCCATGTTTAAAAGAATGTCAGACTGGACCTTTGCAAGTGCAGTTTCAGTAGAATGTCCAGCTCTTTACGCCGACTGACAAGGTGGCAAGGAAATCCACATTCTGATTGAAAGCAAAGTTAGTCTACAACAGACCGTTCTGTTAATTTAGAGATATACTGGAGATTCGATATAGGGCGCAGACATGGGGTCAAATGCAAATGCATTTGCATTTAAACGCATTTAAATGCAACTGATCCAGTGTTTGCATTTGAAAATTTGGAGCCAAAACTATTTGCATTTAAATACATTTTAAAAGTATTTGAACTTATAGCATTTAATTATGTCAATGAAAACTGTTATCACAGCTGTACTTAATTAAATTGTTGCTTGGTCTGGGCTGTTGATACAGGTCAATCGTGTTACTTATGTGATCACCGAGGCATGACATTCACTGAGAGAAAACTGGCCTTCCTATAGCTCTTTTATTAGCTGACCAACTGCAGCATTTGCATGCTTTGATGATCATTAACTACTCGGGTCATTATCAGATGGATGATCAGTGTATCAGTTGGCCTGTGACAGGATCAGGTTAGCAGGCATTTAATTAACAGTGGGTGGCTTATTCTAATTTTATTGGAAGACGCATCAATGGGCACAGGAAATGGAAAACAGGATTAACCTGTCACAGGAGAAAATAAAAAAATATGTGACCAATTATAACATGGGTCTATGGACTCAATGAACTCCCTTAATTCTGGATAAACAAAGGTCAAGTATAGCTCATTTTTGTCATTATGTATTATGCACGAGCACGGGGACGTCAAGTATTTGAACAGTATTGAAATACTTTTGAAAAGTATTTGCATTTGACATTAACAAATTGCATTTGCATTTAAATACCTTTCAATGTACTTGACCCCATGTCTGACTGTCTGTCAGGGCGATAGTTTTTTGGAATAGGATCCAGTTCTGCTTTTTTAAGCAGTGGCTCTACAAGTGCAGTCTTCCATTCGTGTGGGAATTCCCCAGCAGCAATGGAGCAATTGATGATGTGTGTAAGGAATGGCACAAATTCCTCAATATACTATTTGACCAATTTGGTTGGCATGGGGTCCAGAGCATAGCTGGTTGTCTTAGATTTCATAACCAACTTGTGCACATCACCATCAGAGACCGCAGCAAATTTATCTAAATTATCACACACACACCTCTGTTTTCTGATGATTTGACGGGAGGTTTTGCTAGGCAACATATCACGTGCAGGATAGATTAATATTTAAGCGTGTTCGGCCAGTATTGCCAGAGGGTTGACATTGGTTGTTATGTAGGGAATATAACATAGTATAATGTTCTTCCCTTGTTCTGCTCATTATGTTATTATATAGGATTTGTCTTAACTTGATTTGTATTGTAATGAGTTACAATAAATTTGATTTGATTTGATTTGGTTATGCTTCAGGTGGCGTGCCTATCCTGGATGGCATGACATTTGGTCAGTACGAGAAGATGCTAGAGGGTCGTGTCAGCAACCTGTATATCCAGGGTAAGGGACCCCTGGACCTCACCAATGACGCTGTCGGGGTATGTCGTGGCGCCCTGACACCCCTCATTGCTACGGCCATCCAGTTGCTACAGTGTTCTTGTTTCTTTATGTTTTGGGGCTTTGTCAGCTTTATTAGTTTTATTAACATAAATGTAACCGATTAAAATGATATATCTCGGCTGGTTGATAGTTGATTTGAAACGTATTAACAGAATAAGAACTGGTTGATATTTCAAACAAAAGCACAGTTTTGTTGTCATCATGCTGAAAAATGTATGATAAAAAGATCTATTATATGACTGATGAAATTATTAAGTATTGGAAGTCGTGACAAGTGGCAAACAAAATGTCATGAAGGAGGATGCCTATGCACCGCTGGAAGGGAGATGTTAGAGGATTGGTTGGTTGGTTCTGCTGGGCCTGATGCTCTAATAGGACATGCTGAAGAGTAGATATTGACTTAGGCATCGGAGCCAAGTCAACCCAAGAGAAACATTCAATGTATTTTCAATGTTGCGAACATAATCTAGACACTATAAACTTGTGTGTAGCTACAATGATACAAAATGTGTAGATCAGATCTATGCAAAACAGGAGGTTAACTAATGTCAGATTGAATTGTACCATTAGCCTGTAGATGTGAATTCTTTGTAATTTTGCTTAATGTGTACACATTTTCTAGCAGTGAAATGTTGTCCTTTAATGGTGAAGGGTAAATTCATAAAGAAATGTTAATATGATGGCGAGATAAGGTAATTATGTGCAATCTTATCACTAGATCATGCCAACAGAAGTGATGGTCTGATGCAAAGTATTTATTGAGTGCAAATGCCAAATATGCCAAATACTTATTGAATATTTTTTCACACAGAAACAGAATTGTAGGGAAAGAAATCTTGTGATGTATTTTATTAGAATGTACAACATTTCACATGTTCCATGCCTGCTTTTGTAGTTTTGTAGAGCTGAAGGAACCATGCCTGGTTTAACGATATATATGTTCAAAATACTGCATTGTTGCCTTATATTTTAAATGCCAGTACGTTCAAATGAAAATGTCAAAAGCACATGGTAAAGAAACGATAGGTTTTCGTAGTAAATTATTTAAAGATTTATCAACATGCTCGTCTAGCTGTGGATATCTGACCTGGTGAATACTAGATGCTCATTAGTTCCAAGATGAACACAGTTTATGGTGTGTAGATCTACTTTTAGCTGGGTAATGTTGGGTTTTTGCCCATATTGGTGGTACTAGGCAAAGTTCACTCAATTCAAGTATGTATGCTATCAATAGTAACTTGTGTACTATTTATTTTTATATTAAGAAATAATGTTTCCTCAAGAAGAGCATTATTTTGTTATTCCCTAACTTGAAATTGTTTGAAACATTTGACATTCAGTAACACCATCTCTTAAAACTTGTATTTAAAATAAATCTCAAGGTGGCAATAACAGCACAGATGTCACTGGCCACGTATTGTTGAATATAGTACACCTTTATGGTAAACACATCAAGAACTGGCATTATGTTAATTAAGCAAAATGCAAGCCGATTTGTACTTAAATCTAGAGAAGTGAAAACAAAAAGACTAGTCACTAATTACCTCTGATCATGGGATGAAGTAAAAGAGAATTGCCTGTTTTAATACACATGTTTGTCTGAAAATATTGTTGTCATACCAATTGCCAATGCCTAATATTATTCAGCATGTGTGTACATGATTATAGATGTGTCAATAAATTTGTTATACAAATTTTAACTTGTTATGACAAGTGTTCATATGATAGTGAAACCCTGATAATCTAGAAACCATAACATCAGACATCAGGACATAATATACCTTGCAATATACCTGGTTAATTTCTTTTAAAATCCATAATTTGCTGTGCTATTTCCAATAGTTGTTTAAGTGGAATTAACTTAATTTAGATGGAGTTCTTGTAAACGGCTGAAATTACTGAATGGAGTAAGTGTGTGTGTGCACAACCAGTAATGTATGAATGGACATTAGCAGGGATCGAACCTGCCACACACAACACTGAAACATTGTTATCACAAACAACAGTCCAACAGTTTTTAAACAAACAAATGACATAGTATGTCTGCATTTACAACACAATACTCTAATAGCATTCAGTCACAAATATATTGTTTACATTGTTGCAAAAGTCGTATGGTACATACATACACGTATCTGCAATTTCATAAACGAATGTTAATGTTTCACAAAAGAAATAATATTGTATGTTTGTATAATTTGACAGAAAAATAATACAATATATACTTGTTAGGAAACTTTCTGAACAAACATATATAAACCCACTTTTTAAGGGTTAGGTTCCCAACTGGATACATCCCAAGTAATCCCCTTGGGCAACACGATGAATCCACACGAATCATTGGGAGGAAATTTTGTGTGACGATAGACACGTCACCAAAAGTGTATTTGCAGTGTGACGAGTGTATATGCAGAACACTATCAATTGCTTTACTACATGTATCATTATATTTATTAATTATTCACAAACATTAACATGTGTTGTTATTTCATTAGTTTTAACAAAACTTGTATTTTATGTGTAAATAACGAATAGATACAGCTATGCTACGAATATAATAATGTTATAGATATATCCACTTTCAAGTGTAAATTTCATGTCCACGTGTTACTATTAATTGATAACCCGGCTGAATATCTTTTCAACAGTGTCACTAAAATGTTGAAAACGTGTTTTCAAGTTCCACACCAAGCACATTATACTCACTAGTGATGCACTAGTAGACAGTTAAGTCAACAAAACAGCACTCGCCCTTAGATTACTGAACATTCTTCAGGATAGTTCGTTTTCATTAGCACTCACCCTTGTTCTTCATCATCCCATTCTGGGTGACCCTGCGTGACTGGCCGCCAGCGCTATATGAATGCCTGTTAACTCTGTCTTCTTCTTTGTGACGACATTTCCTGTATCAAACACACTGAACTCGAGCCATTTAAAAAAGGCCAAAGGATAGCTGTCATAATCTCACTATTACTCAACCATACGTTCTGAAATAACACCGTGTGTGTGCGTGTGCGTGTGCGTGTGCGTGTGCGTGTGCGTGACATGTGTCCCTATACACTGTGTATAACAGTCAACTTTCTACATCCCCAGGAGAGGAATACTTAAGGCAATTTTTTCAGGCCACCCTTTATGTTATCTGCTAAGGGGGCAGAACGGTGTCACATTGTGCAGGTGGCTTGTGAAAGACCATGCATTGTCATCTATTCTCTAGGGTGTGAATAATGCCCTCCTGAGAAAGAGAGCCAAGTCACTTGTTGATGTCAACAGGGGAGTTAAGCACAATAAACATGCCTCTGCAATCAAGTATAGAAATAAGACCAGAGCAGGTCTGGAGACAACAAATAAGGAAGAAATAGGACCAGAGCAGGTCATATATGTTTGATAATATACTGCCGGTGCTCTTTACTACTTCGTTTAAGACACAAGGATGGCGGCCACCAAGTCCTGATGGTTTAAATGTCTTTAGTTTTGATATGCTAGTTTTTATAGTTTTATATGCCACTATCGATGGGTTGATTTTGGAAGATTCCATTGTGTTATAAAAATCTCATAGGTTCCTCCGTGATATCTCCTTATGGTTCTCTCATAATTACCGAGGAGAAGTAATTGGCTAACACCTATGTTTTTCCAAGTCCGCCGAGTTTGTCATGTCATCTTTGTTTTTGTTTTCTGGAAAGTTGGGTATTTCCGTTTATGTCTTAATTTTTGCCCTTGCATACTGCCAGGTTTCTTAGATTATGTTTTATTTCATTAATTATATCCTTTTCATACAGTTTCTGTGCTTTCTTGTCAGTCTCCTGACCTAATAGCGCAATCGACAAAATTTCTCTTAAGTTTCGATATCTTTGGTAAGAAGATATTCTTCCATAATCTGTTTTTCCTAATGATTTTAGCTTGGGTTTGAATGATTGGTCGCTTCTTCCTAATGCTGATGGAGTCTCGACTCTTTAGATCTCGATGTATTCACTAGTGATTATAAGGTCAAGGAGCGATGGTTTAGTTGTACCGTTACCTCTAGTGGGCTCTATAAAACGTTGCACCAAGTAACAGTCTCGATTTATTTTATTAATTTAAATTATTTATCTTCAGTACTTGCTGTTGTAGTTGATATTAGTTACTAATCAATCTACGGGTAGTTGGAATCTCCAAGAATAGCAGAACATGTGAAAAACATTTCTCAGTTATTGTATCCAGTAATTTCTTAAGGTTGTCATTGTTCTCAGTGGTACTGTTAAGGCTTCTATAAAAAGAGCCTAACAAAAGGGTATCCTTCCGTTTCAGTACCAAAATGCAAAACAGTGCTTCATTCAACTCAACATCAAACTGGTGTACTTGAAATGCAAAAAAAAAGTGAATAAACAAGAACATCCCTCTGCCTTTGCCTTAACTCATGTTTACAGTTTCCATATAATACAATTCCAAGTTGTATTCCTGCGTGGTAAGTTGTCTATTAAAACGTGTAGGATTTACTTCTGATATTGCTATAACATGTGGTGGAGTTGAGTGGTTTTTATATTTTACGTTTTAGTCCAGTTAGTTCTTCTTTTCAGTACATCAGCATTTGTAAACCATACAATTATTTCTTCTGTACAGGCACTTGAGAGTAAGAGTAAATATCACATTTTCTCCACATAAATGTATCCATATGAGAATTGGATCATTATTCACAAGGAATATCTGTTTTTCCTAATGATTTTAGCTTGGCTTTGAATGATTGGTCGCTTCTTCGTAATGCTGATGGAGTCTCGACTCTTGATATCTCGGTATTCACTAGTGATTATAAGGTCAAGGAGCGATGGTTTAGTTGTACCGTTACCTCTAGTGGGCTCTATAAAACGTTGCACCAAGTAACAGTCTCGATTTATTTTATTAATTTAAATTATTTATCTTCAGTACTTGCTGCTGTAGTTTAAATTATTTACTAATCAATCTACGGGTAGTTGAAATCTCCAAGAATAGCAGAACATGTGAAAAACATTTCTCAGTTATTGTATCCAGTAATTTCTTAAGGTTGTCATTGTTCTCAATGGTACTGTTAAGGCTTCTATAAAAAGAGCCTAACAAAAGGGTATCCTTCCGTTTCAGTACCAAAATGCAAAACAGTGCTTCATTCAACTCAACATCAAACTGGTGTACTTGAAATGCCAACAAAATTGTGAATAAACAAGAACATCCCTCTGCCTTTGCCTTCACTAATGTTCACAGTTTCCTTATAATACAATTCCAAGTGTTATTCCTGCGTGTTAAGTTGTCTATTAAAACGTGTAGGATTTACTTCTGATATTGCTATAACATGTGGTGGAGTTGAGTGGTTTTTTAATTTTACGTTTTAGTCCAGTTAGTTCTTCTTTTCAGTACATCAGCATTTGTAAACCATACAATTATTTCTTCTGTACAGGCACTTGCGAGTAAGAGTAAATATCACATTTTATCCACATAAATGTATCCATATGAGAATTGGATCATTATTCACAAGGAATAAAGCCTATTCATTGGGAAACAACCAGACAACACTTACAAGTACGGACAATGTGAAAGTTATTCGAGTCACTTTCGATCCATCGCTTGATTTTGAAGCATATATGTCAGAAAGAAAAAAAAAGCCAATTCGGTGATGGGGATAATCCGACATACTTTCGATCACATCGATGAAAAGTGTTTTTCTACAACTTTTAAGTCCATTCTTAATTAAATATATTACAGCTCTTGAAAATGGTCGGCGCACAGCAACCAAATTAATTCCTGGTTTCAAAGACCTTGAATAGATAGAACGTTTACAGAGACTGAAATTACCAACTCTATTATACAGTCGCCACACGGGAGATATGATTGAAATGTATAAGATACTAACAGGGAAATATGATCCAGCAGTCTTGTCCAATGTTGTTACTTTGGGAGCCAACGAAGCACATACGAAAGGGCACCACCTAAAAATATTTAAAGAAAGATGCCGATTAAATATTAGAAATAACTCATTTATATACCGACTCAGAGGAGTATGAAACAGTCTCCCACAGTCTGTGGTTGACGTTTCACCGATCCAGTCGTTTGACACAAAAATATATGTTATACCAAAACCACCCAATGGAAGCTAAATACACTGCCCCACTCCTATCTTAGATTGTTCCACACTCAGACGCATGGAAATAGTCCGAGCATATGTCAAAAGCGAGAGTTGGCACATCAGAGGCAGATACTGTAATCCCTAGTCAAGACAGAAGAGGACGTGTAAGAACCTGTAAGATGTTATGCACTTTACTTTCCAGGTCTTGAAAATGGCCCAGCAACATTGAAGTAAATTTTTGAAAAACAAAAAGAGAGAATCCGGAAGTGGGAGACACTGGAGCCGTTACTGCCTATGATACAGAGCTAACTGTACCAATGATTGGCTCGGGACATCTCATTGGGAGCTCCTTACAACCCTACTCTGGAGAGTAGTGTCACAATCCTGATCTCTCACAGTTGACCCACTCCCTGTGGTAGCACTCTGCAAGGGAGGGTATATATCGGCCCCTAAGCCATCCCGGCGTTCCCATAACCGGTGTGGTCATCCATGCCACGTGATATAACCCTATATATTGAGCGCGTCAAGCTGCAATTAACATAGACATTTTACCTGCCTTATATAACCAGCCAAACACAGGCAGCCGGAATTGTGGTGTGTGAACTTCAACATTAATTAAACTTGCATATCTACACTTGTTAAAGTTATTTATTTGTTAGAATGGTATTAAAACTTCGGCCATATGTTATGTTATATGATATGATGCAGTAAACGTGTGTATATGCGGCATAAATAATATTACTAATCTATTATAAGTATTCTGATGTATGCAATTTCATCGATAGTATTCGTTGACGACGATAGGGGGTGAATCCAATATGGCCGCACACAGTACAGTGGGGAAAATTCCAGAAATCAAATCATATTTATTGTCTATGTATTATACCAACAACTGTTGTTCAAGTATAATACACATTGCGGTATTAATGGTGAATTAATAACGAAGAGAGATGGTGTTCGAACTTGTGTTTACTCCTCCGTGGTGCATAGCATTAAACAATGTTTACCTCGTGCATTAATTTTGTTTGCCTTAAATAACGATACATTTTGTTTCTAGTTCTTTGATCACTGCCAAATAATATAACTATAACCAGCCAAGCACAAGCGTGTGTGTATTTGCATTACGATTGGCAAGATGTTCTATGAACACATTACGCCAGTGCGTATGTACGTGTATGTCAACATATGTGTCTGCATTATGGTACGATACAAAGGTTAAGCTTAAACACAATAACCATGTTCATTTCTTGCGCGCTCGTGCTTGCCGCCGTGAATAGACTGTCAACAATAACCAATTTTCTTGTTGTACCCAAAGGCAGTATGTTGAACAGACTACAACTTCTTGACGTTCTAAACAAATGAAATCCCTACCTTCCTTCCAGCTTGAAGCCATCTTGCAATGGCTATCCCTTCACGCTGTCTTTTCCGGCATTTGTTTTCATATCCTATAGTGTGTTCCACTGTTGAAATCACCTGTTAAACGAAGCACCATATCGAGCGTCAAACGAATATTGTTTGTTACATACATATAATGTGCGCTGGAACCACGCAAGTCAACCATCCACCAGTCAAGTCGGTGTTGTACTGAAACCCGTCGTGTGATCTATATTTCAACCACTGTTGTCCTATTGGTCGTTTTACGCTTACCAGATACACGTTTACAACAACTGTCAGGTGAAACTCGACAGAGGTAGTCATACTAAATTCAAACTAAAGTCAAATAATTAAATCCTCTTGGCATGTGATTAGGAAAGAACCATTGTTGGGCTCGCACGTAATGCCTATAATGTTCACCGATAGGTGAATCAATGCTTTGTCTCTGAGGTAATGCACCATGACATTGCTTGTGGATGAAGCACAGTTGGCATGCCTATATGAATAGTCTCGTCATTCGTATTAAATGTGCAACGATCCATGACCGAACCCAATTACGAGTGAATGTGAGAGAGAGAGAGAACGAGAGAGAGAGAGAGAGAGAGAGAGAGAGAGAGAGAGAGAGAGAGAGAGAGAGAGAGAGAGAGAGAGAGAGAGAGAGAGAGAGAGAGAGAGAGTGAGTGAGAGGGGGAAGCTGGCGATAGGTACGTCGAGAAATAGAGGAGGGAATGAGGGATTTAAAATGAGAAAGACAGACTGAAGACACATGGAAAGCGACGGAGAAGAGAAGGATGGAGGGGTAGAGTGGTGAAAGAAAGGAAAAGGCGGGGAAGAGGAGGGTGGAGGGTAGAGTGGAGAGAGAGAGACGGAAACGGAGAGTAGGGGAGAGGACTGGAGGGAACGAGAAAGGAAGGAGATGAGAAAGGAGATGGAGAATGACAATGACAATGACAATGAGTTTTATTTCCGTACGACCCCTTGTGTTCTAAAAAGTGTTCTTTGTAAAGTACATTTTAAAAAACACATTGTATTCTTAAGAACATCTAGATTTCTATTATATAAATCATATTTGCTTGATTTAAAACATAACACACAATACATATACATTCAGTGATCTTACTATATTAAGTGTTTTCAATAACTATATAATCAGTAGTGCAAACCAAATAATGTAAACTAATATAAAATATAATAAACCACATATTACACATGTATTGCACAATTTGAACACATTTACATGTAATTATATGACTAACAAGTTAACTATCAGATACAATGTTTCTTCTATGCAATTCACAGTTTTGAGAGGGAGTTTTTTAGACAGATAAACTTTGTCATAATTACATTAATAAATCTGGAAAGATCTGTCAACTGTTTTACATTATGTACATTAAACAACTGTGTTATTTTCAAAGAATTAGTTCTGTTTCTAAAGTATTTCTGTATGTATTGAGATAGAGGAGATATAGGAGAGAGAGAGAGAGAGAGAGAGAGAGAGAGAGAGAGAGAGAGAGAGAGAGAGAGAGAGAGAGAGAGAGAGAGAGAGAGAGAGAGAGAGAGAGAGAGAGAGAGAGAGAGAGAGAGAGAGAGAGAGAGAGAGATAGAGGAGAGAGAGATACGAGAGAGAGATAACAT